>JAKSZT010054490.1:508328-526609 GCA_026826555.1 Tolypeutes matacus | reverse complement strand
TTATTTTATTTTATTTTATTTTATTTTATTTTATTTTATTTTATTTTTTATTGTGGATAAAAATCAAAATTTTCAGAATACATACCAACATTTGCAAAATGATATATAAATATATATGCATATATGTGCATTTGCTTACAAAAATGTTATTTATGTATATATATAAATATATTTTAAGAGGTGCTTAGATACCCAAAATATTACATGGAACCCACTGGGATTCCCATGTTGCCCACCTCCCACACCTCCCACCACATCCCACACAAACATCTCCAACAAGTGTGGCCCACCACCCCCAATGGACTTACACATCCTGGGGCCTTGCCACCAACCATAGACCACAGTTCACACCGTAGACAACACTCTCTCCCACACAGTTCCGAGTGGTGTCTGCTGACTTAAAATGGCCTATATCCGTTGCCACAAAGGTACTCAGGACAACCTCCAAATCCCAAAGAAGCCCCTGTATTTCAACTGCTCATCCCCTCCCTGCCCCAAAAGTGTCTAGTGGCCACTGGCTCGACCTCATTGTTATAATTTCTTCCATTGCTAGAATCACCATATGTGAACAACAGAATACCATCAAGTCCACTCTAGTCCATAGTTCTTCCCCCAATCCTGAGGGGACTGGGATGGTGATGTCCACTCCACCTCCAAGTGAGAGAGGGCTTATATCCCATGGATATGGTGGGTGGGATGATCCTGCCTGCAGATGCAGACCCTCTCCATTCCCTGGGATAGCAACAGCCCATCGTTGTCTCCTCGCCAGGTGACTTGGATGAGTCCATTGAGTTGTAGGGTAGGAGTTGAGCTCCACTGAGATTCCATGCACACCTGGCACATAGGTAGGCCAGAGGCTCCAGTCTCTGGAAGTATACCTAAAAACTTCTGCATCACATATAGGTTTGAATAGAAGGGACTGATGAACCATGTGCAGGGAGGATCCATTTGAGTCCAATTCTGTCACTCTCAGGAGCACAGATTCCAAAATATAGCCCACTGATAAGGCACCAGTCTTTGGGTCTATCCCCACTTATATAGGACCTGGGTGTCTCCAGAGCTCTCAGGAGCCCCTCTGTGTGGGGTGATAGACACCTAGATGTTCTATGAGCTCCTACTGAGGTGTGCGTAAGAGTTACCTCTGGGATGACCTCCCGACTCTCTTTGAAGTCTCTTAGCCACTTGAACTCATTTGTCTTTACCATTTCCCCCTTTAATTCAAGGTCTTTTTCCAGTTGTGTTGCCAGTTGGCACTTGGTATTAATCCCTTGTTGCCAGGGAGGCTCATCCCCGGGAGTCATGTCCCACGTTGGGGGGAAGGTAATGCAATCATATGCTGAGTTTGGCTTAGAGAAAGGCCACATTTGAGCAACAAGGAGGCTCCCAGGTGGCAACCCTTAGGCACCCCACAACTACAGGCTAAGTCTCAGTTACAAGAGCAGAGACTCACAAGGGTAGTCATCAATAAAAAGAACACACCATTGGGTCATCCTCTTTTGACAGACACTGTCTCTGCACTCAGAGGACTATTGCTGCTCCCTTGGAGACTGTGGCAGAGCTCTCCAGGCTAGGAATTCAGATTCCCTCATTTATTGTATGATTATCCACCCATTGCGACCATGCCCCATCTTTTGATCCTTTCAATGATTTTGTATATCTTTCATGTATATTTGGATGAACTAATTCCCATGAAACCCCCCTCCCAGACACCCCCCACCAATAACCCCCTGCAGTACCCATTGTAACCCTTCTGTGATCCAGATCCTCCACAAACATGTAGTCCATAAAATAATCAAATACACCTGCTAGGAAAAAGCAACAAGTATGATAAGCTTACATGCAAGAGACAAACATAAGGAAACTCAGGGGAAAAAAAAAATGAAAAGAGAAGGGAAAAAAAACAAATATTCAAACATAAAACAAAACAATATAAAATGTAATTAGCGGATTGGGACATTCAAAAAATGGGCAAAAAGGCAAAGGAAATGCCTTTAAAAATATATATATATATATATTCATTTTTTTTCCTTTCTCTTTTTTTTTTTCTTTCCTTCCTTTTATCACTGTGTCATTGGATGTCCGGTGTGCCGTGACACCTTCCCCCTCTCAATCCCCACTGCCTCCCAATTTTTCATTTGATTTTCAAAGAAGTTTTAGGTCACAACAAAGTCACACACGGAATGCCGGAGACTCCCAGATACCAAACCACCCCACCTTCCCCACCCCATATTAACCCCTCCCCCTTTTTTTTGAATGTTAGCATTGTTATAACTGTTATACAGATAGCAAAATATTGCAACTAAACATTGTCAATGATTTACAGCATAGTTTACAATTTAGATGATACAGTTTAATAATTTTAATGATATTTACCATGTCCTGTGTCCATTACTGTAAGGTAATGAAAAACCTTCCCCATGACCACCAAACACCCTATTAGATCTTGACTGTTCCCTTCCCCCCAGTCCCCCAGGGCCCATGATACCACCCTCTCCCTACCCATGGAATGTCAAGATTCACAGTTACATGACCTGGGGATTTGAACCTGCCAGTCCTAATCCACCCACCCCCCAGTGCTGCACCACCAAACCCAGGAACACCACCACTCATCTGCCCCATCCCCCTACATGCAACCACACTCTAATCCTTTACCATAGATTATGTCCATATGAGTGATGGCTCAAAGCCTGCTCTTCTCTTACTCTCCTTTGTTAACCTATCTTTCAGACAATGGTTCTCAGAGACTGCTCACTTTCCTCAGTTCAGATCAGTGAGGTCATATACTGTTCATCCTTCAGTGCCTGGTTTGCTTCACTCAACATAAGGTCTTCAAGATTCATCCACGTTATTCCATGTGTTAGCATTTTGTTCCTTCTTACAGCTGAGTAATATTCCATTGTATGTATGTACCACATTTTGCTTATCCATTCGTCTGTTGATGGGCACCGGGGCTGATTCCAACTTTTGGCAAAGGTGAACAATGCCGCTATGAACATTGGTGTGCATATATCTGTTTGTGTCTTTGCTTTCAGTTCGTCTGGGTATATACCCAGTAGTGGAATTGCTGGATCATATGGAAGATCTATTGTTAGTTTTCTGAGAAACCACCAAACTGTCCTCCACAGTGGCTGGACCATACCGCAGTCCCACCAGCAGTGGATGAGGGTTCCTATTCCTCCACATCCTCTCCAACATTTAGTGTCTCCTGTTTTTTTAATAGCTGCCATTCTGATGGGTGTAAGATGGTATCTCATGGTAGTTTTAATTTGCATTTCCCTGATAGCAAGTGATGTTGAGCATTTCTTCATGTGCTTTTTAGCCATTTGTATTTCTTCCTAGGAGAAGTGTCTTTTCAGGTCACTTGCCCATTTTTTAAATGGTTTGTTTGTCCTTTTATTTTCAAGGTGTAGGATTTCTTTATATATGCAGGATATTAGGCTCCTATCAGATATATAGTTGCCGAATATTTTCTCCCATTGGGTAGGCTGCCTTTTTATTTTCTTAATAACATCCTTTGAGGTGCAGAAGTTTTTAATTTTGAGGAGATCCCATTTATCAATCTTTTCTCTTGCTGCTCGTGCTTTGGCTGTGAAGTTCATGAAACCATTTCCTATTACAAGGTCCTGTAGATGCTTCCCTACATTATCTTCCAAGGTTTTTATGGTTTTGGCTCTTATATTTAGATCTTTGATCCATCTTGAGTTGATTTTTGTATAAGGTGTGAGATGGTATTCTTCTCTCATTCTTTGGGATATGGATATCCAGTTCTCCAAGCACCAATTGTTAAAGAGGCCATTCTCTCCCAACTGAGTGGGCTTTGTGGCCTTGTCAAATATCAGATGACTGTATATGCGAGGATCTATATCAGAACTCTCAATCTGGTTCCATTGGTCAGTAGGTCTATCCTTGTGCCAATACCATGCAGTTTTGATCACTGTAGCTTTGTAGTATGTTTTAAAGTCAGGTAATGTGATACCTCCAACCTCATTTTTCTTTTTCAATGTATCTTTGGCAATTTGGGGCCTCTTGCCTCTCCAAATATACTTTGTGGTTAGTTTTTCCAGTTCCTTAAAAATATAGTGATGACTTTTATTTGGATTGCATTAAATCTGTAGATTAGTTTGGGTAGGATAGACATCTTGATGATGTTTAGTCTTCCTATCCATGAACAGGGAATATTCTTCCATTTATTTAAGTCTTCTTTGATTTCCTTTAACAGTGTTGTGTAGTTTTCTGTATATAAGTCCTTTACATCTTTAGTTAAATTTATTTCTAGGTATTTGATTCTTTTATTTACTATTGTAAATGGTATTTTTTTCCTGATTTCCTCCTCAGTTTGCTCGTTACTGGTGTACAGAAATACTGCTGATTTTTGAGCATTGATCTTATAGCCTGCAACATTACTGAACTCCTTTATAAGTTCTAGAAGCCTTGTTGTAGATTTCTCAGGGCTTTCTATGTATAGGATCATGTCATCTGCAAATAATGAAATTTTTACTTCTTCTTTTCCAATCTGGATGCCTTTTATGTCCTTTTCTTGTCTCAGTGCTCATTCAAGTACTTCTAAGACAGTGTTAAATAGGAGTGGTGAAAGTGGGCATCCTTGTCTTGTTCCCAATCTCAGAGGGAAGGCTTTTAGGATTTCACCGTTGAAAATGATGTTAGCTTTGGGTTTTTCATATATACCCTTTATCATTTTCAGAAAGTTTCCTTCTATTCCTATCTTTTGTAGTGTTTTTATGAGAAAAGAGTGCTGTATTTTGTCAAATGCTTTTTCTGCACCTATAGAGATGATCATGTGATTTTTTTTTCTTTCAATCTGTTTATGTGGTGTATTACATTGATTGATTTTCTTATATTCAACCATCCTTGCATACCCGGGATGAAACCCACTTGGTCATGGTGTATAATCCTTTTGATATGTTGTTGAATGCGATTAGCAAGTATTTTGTTGAGGATTTTAGCATCTAGGTTCATTAGAGAAAGTGGTCTGTAATTTTCCTTTCTTGTGGTATCTTTATTTGGTTTTGGTATTAGGGTAATATTTGCATCATAGAATGAGTTAAGTAATATCCCTTCTACTTCTATTTTTTGGAAGAGCTTAAGCAGAATTGGTGTTAGCTCTTTCCGGAATGTTTGGTAGAATTCAGCTGTGAAGCCATCTGGTCATGGACTCTTCTTAGTTGGGAGGTTTTTAATGACTGAGTCTATCTCTTTACTTGTAACTGGACTGTTGAGTTCATCTATTTCTTCTTTCATCAATGTCTGCTGTTTGTGGGTTTCTAGAAACTTGTCCATTTCCTCCAAATTGTCATTCTTGTTGGCATATAATTTTTCAAAGTATCCTCTTATGATACTCTTTATTTCTGTGAGGTCAGTAGTGATATCACCTTGCTCATTCCTTATTTTATGTATTTGCATCTGTTCTCTCTTTTTCTTTGTTAGTCTGGCTAAGGGTTTGTCAATTTTGTTGATATTCTCGAAGAACCAGCTTTTGGTTTTGTTTATTGTTTCCAGTGCTTTCTTATTCTCTATTTCATTTGGTTCTGCTCTAATCTTTGTTATTTCCTGATTTCTACTACCTTTAGGTTTAGTTTGTTTTTGTTTTTCCAATTCCTCCAAGTGTGCAGTTAGGTCTTCAATTTTAGCTCTGTCTTCTTTTTTTATATATGAATTTATGGCTATGAACTTCCCTCTCAGGACTGCTTTCGCTGCATCCCATAGGTTTTGATATGTTGTGTTGTCATTTTCATTAGTTTCAAGGTAGTTACTGATTTCTTTTGAGATTTCCTCTTTGACCCACTGTTTGTCTAAGAGTGTGTTGTTTAACTTCCATATCCTTGTGCCTAACCTGTTTCTCTGGCCCTTAGTGATTTCCAACTTCATTCCGTTGTGGTCAGAGAAATTATTTTGTATAATCTCAATCTTTCTGAATTCATTGAGTGTTGTTTTGGGGCCTAGCATGTGGTCTATTTTGTAGTATGTTCCATGTGCACTCGAGAACAATGTAAATCCCGCTGTATTTGGGTGTAGAGTTCTGTATATGTCAATTAAGTCCAAGTCTTCTAATGTATTGTTGAGTGCTTTAGTTTCTTTATTGTTTCTCTGCCCAGATGTTCGGTCTAATGATGATAGTGGTGTGTTGAAGTCTCCTGCTATAATTGTAGAGGAATTTATTTCTCCTCTTAGTTTTTCCAGAGTTTGCCACACGTATTTTGAGGCACCTCGATTAGGTGTGTAAATGTTGATGATTGTTCTCTCTTCTTGAGAGATTACTCCTTTTACTAATATGTAGTGTCCATCTTTGTCTCTTACAATAGTTTTGCATTTAAAGTCTATTTTGTCTGATATTAGAATAGCTACTCCTGCCCTTTTTTGGCTGTTGTTAGCTTGTAAAATGGTTTTCCAGCCATTCACTTTCAGCCTCCTTGAATCCCTGGGTCGAAGGTGGGTTTCTTGTAGACAGTATATAGATGGATCATATTTTCTTATCCATTCTGCCAATCTGTGTCTTTTGATTGGTGAATTTAATCCATTAACATTCAGTGTTATTACTCGTAACGAATTTCTTACTTCAGCCATTTTTTCTTTGGGTTAATGTATGTCATATGTTGTTTTGTTTCTCTTTTTGACGTGTTTCAGTTTTTTTTAAGCTCTCCTCCAACTCTCTCTCTGTTTTTTCAACTTGTAGAGATTCCTTTAGTATTTCTTGAAGTGCTGGTTTCTTCTTGACATACTCTCTTAATTGCTGTTTATCTGTGAATATTTTGAACTCTCCATCATTTTTGAATGCCAATTTTGCTGGATAGAGAATTCGTGGCTGGAAGTTTTTTTCTTTTAGTGTTTTGACTATGTCATACCACTGTCCTCTTGCCTCCATGGTTTAGCTGAGAAATCAGCACTTAATCTTATTGTGCTTCCCTTGTATGTGATGGTTCTCTTTTCTCTTGCTGCCTTGAGTATTTTCTCTTTGTCTTGAGCATTGGACATTTTGACAAGTATATGTCTTGGAGTTGGCCTGTTGGGATTTATAATATTTGGGGTGCGCTGTGCTTCCTGGATCTGCACATCCGTCTCTCTCAATAGAGATGGGAATTTTCAGCCATAATTTCATTCAACACTCCTTCTGTTCTCTTTCCCTTCTCTTCTCCTTCTGGGATGCCCATAATGCGTATGTTTGTGCGTTTTGTATTATCGGTTAATTCCCTGAGACCATGCTGGATTTTTTCTATCTTTTTGTCTATCTGTTCTATAATCTCTTTGATTTCAACTGTATTGTCTTCCATATCACTAATTCTTTCCTCTGCCTGTTCAAATCTGCTGCCATGTGAGTCCAGCGTCTTTTTCATTTCTTGGCTTGTGCCTTTGTTCACCATCATTTCCATTACCTTTTTAGGCATGTTAGCTATTTCTTCAGTATGTTCTCCCAGTGTCTTCTTTATATCCTTGATCTCTTCATTCAGTTCTTTAAGTTGGTCCATGATATTTGTTTGGATCGTTTTGATTAGTTGTTCAATGTTCTGCATTGCTTCCTGGTTTTTATTTTGTGCATTGGACTGGTCCATGTTTTCCAGTTTCTCAGAGTCATTTGTATTTTTCTGTTGCCCTCTGGTCATCATATTATCTTGATGGGTTTGTTCAGTTGATTAGCTTTTCTCTATGTTCTAGAATTTTATTTAGCTGTTGGTTCTGCATGTGAGTTGAGTTTTCTCTTTGGCATTTTTCCTTCTTATTTTATTTCCTTGCTTCTTTCTATGTTCCAAATCTCTACCGTTCCATCCACACCTTGATCCGCGCAGATATATGTCCCAAGCTTCTCACTCCACGTGTGCATAGCACAGACCCCTGGGCAGGACCCCGTCCACAATCGGCCTTGCTCTGGGAGCTTGCAGTGTGTGCCCTCCTACACTAACGCCATCTTGGCCCCCACCTACAACAACAATTTTAACGTCTTTGTCGTCTTTGCTAATTCTATCATTTTTATTGTTTGTTTCTACTGATCAATTTTTTTTCTCACTTTTACAGGTTACATTCTCCCACTTCTTGGTATATCTAGTAAATTCCTGCCTGGATTCCTGTTTTGAATGTTACATTGCTGAGTGATGGGTTTTATTTTCTTCCTTTACAAGTTTTTGGACTTTGTTACATCAGCTTCATCCTTTTAAGGCTTGTTTTTTTTTTTTTTTTTCCTTTACTTTGAAAGAAGCTTTAGATTACATAAATATTACATTGAAAATATAAGGAATTCCCATATACCCCACCCCCTCCTCCTCCCACACTTTCCCCCATTAACAACAACCTTCATTAGTGTGGTACATTTGTTGCAATTAATAAACACATATTGAAGCATTGCTACTAACCATGGTCTGTAGTTTACGTTATTGTTTACATTTTGCACCACACAATTTTATAGATTTTTGACAAAATGTATAATGGCCTATATCCACCATTGCAATATCATACAGAACAATTCCAATGTCCTTAAAATGCCCCATGTTACACCTATTCTTTCTTCTCCCTCCCCTCAGACCTCTGATGACCACTGTCTTTATATCAATGTTATAAGTTCTTCCATTACTAGAATATTAATGTCTACTTTGGTCCCTAGTTGCATTACCCCCTTATGTTTGTTCACTTCTCAATCTTGAGGACTTGGGGATGGTAAGGCCCACTCTGCTTACACTTGAGAGGGGACTTAGATCCTATATGGCAGATGGATATAACTGTGTTTCTTACAGTTGTAGATATTCTGTTTTTTGGGATGGGCGTTGTCTATCCTCATCCTTTTGTTAGTTGTCTTGGGTGAGTCTGATGAACTTAAGCCTTGTTTTTAATCTGTGTTAGTGCAGTTTTAATGTAGTCTTTATTCTAGCTCTAGATGGCTTTACTATTAAGACATAAGCTATCGAAGGTTTTTACTTAATGCTGCAGATATTTAAAGTGAACTATTCACTCTTATAGGCCCTATTTCTAATGTGTTTCAGTTCTTTGTGAGCTCTGGGAATTGTTCAGCTTGTAACTCAATTGTCATTCTTCACTCAGTCTCATTGAGTTTCACTTTATGCATGGATGTCTTAGTATGCAGCAATAGACTCAAGGGAAATACTATGAATATTTGTAGATATTTTTTTCTGCATAATTTCTTCCTTTGTGGTATTCTGTCCTCTAATTCCAGCCATCTACACCTACCAGAACTCCAATCTCTCTCTTATTAAATCAGGAAGGCAAACTTGCTCATCCTCTCTTCACCACCATGCATGGTGTGCCTCTAGTTAAAAGCTAAAACAATCAAAGGACTCACCTTGATTGCTAGCCTTCTCTCAGGAATCACATTCCTATGTATTCTGTTTTCTATTGTCTGAAAATAGTTGTTAGTTGTTTGATATATTTGTCCAGTTATCTAGTTGTTCAAGGCAGAATGGTATGTTTAGTCCTAGTTACTCAATCATTTCTGCCATTCGGTTTATTTTAGTCTATTTTGTACAATTATTTATTTCATATAATAAACTTTATTTTTTAGAAAAGTTTTAGATTACATAAAAGTTACATCTAAAGTATAATGGATTCCCATATACCACATCCACTCCCCCTCCCACATTTTCCCCTATTAATAACATCTTACATTATTGTGGTGCATTTCTTATAATTGTTGAATAAATATTGAAGCACTGCTGCTGACCAAGGTCTATAGTTTACATTATGGTTTACACTTTGCACTGTACAGTTTTATAGGATTGGACAAAATGTATAATGGCCTGTATATGTCATTCCAATATCATGTAGAACCATTCCAATGCCCTAAAATGCCTTATATTCCAACTATTCTTCCTTCCCCCTCCCTTCAGAACCTCTGGTAACCACTATCTTTAAATCACTTTTATAAGTTCTTCTGTTACTACAGTAATAATAACTCTACTTTGGCCCATGGTTGCATTCCCCCCTTATGTTTGTTCATATCTCAATCTTGAGGATTTTGGGATGTTGATGTCCACTGTGCCTCAGATTGAGAGGGGGCTTAGATCTTATGGGTAAGATGGAAGGAACTGCTTTGCTTGCACTTTTGGATATGCTTTGTTTTTTGGGATGGGGGTTGTCCATCATGAACATTTTGTTAGTTGTCTTGGGTGAGTCCAATGAAGTAGAGAGTAGGTCTTGACTGTAACTCTTCGGAGATTCAGGGCTCAACCAGAATATGAATAGCGAGAAGATTTAAGTCTCTGGGACACATATTTAATGGGTATAGCACTAATTATAGGTTAAAATAAAAGGGTAGAAGAATCACATTAGGGAAATCATAAATGAGTCTAACTCTGTTACATAGGAGAAATAGATTATCATATATTCCAAGGTAAGGCACACTGAATGGGAGCTGATTTCATGAGGTTCTGTGCCTGGCTTATAGTGTATAGCTGTCTCTAGAGCCCTGGGGAATACCCTTGTTAGAGGCTTTGTTTACTGTGGCAGTTCTTGAGATGTGCCTAAGACGTGCTTAAGTGTAACCTCTGAAATGACCTCCCAACTCACTTTGAAATCTCTTAGCCAAAAAACTTCTGTATTTATTTTCTCTTTATTTTTTTTTATTTTAAAGCAGTTTTATTGAGATATATGCACATACCACACAATCTATCCAAAGTGTATAATCAATGGTTCTTATTATAATCACAATGTTGTGCGTTCATCACCAAATAAATTTGATAATTGGCTTTTCCAGTTTTGTTAAAAATGCTGTTGGAACGTGTTGACCTGTAAATTAATTTGGGTAGGCTAGACATCTTAATGATGTTTAGTCTTCCAATCCATGAACATGTAATATTCTTCTATTTATTTAGGTCTTCTTTGATTTCCTTTAACAATGCTGTGTAGATTTCTGTGTACAAGTCATTTACACCCTTAGTTAAGTTTATTCCTAGATATTTGATTCTTTTAGTTGCTATTGTAAATGGAATTTTTTCTTAATTTCCTTCTCAGATTGCTCCCTATTATTGTACAGAAATGCTATTGTTTTTCACATGTTGAATTTAAATCATGCCAATTTACTGAACTTGTTTATCAGCTCTAGAAGCTTTGTTGTAGAATTTTTGGGACTTTCTACAGACAGGATCATGTCATCTGCAAATTGTGAAAATTTTACTTCTTCCTTTCCAATTTGGATGCTTTTAATTTCTTTTTCTTGCCTAAGTGCCCAAACAAGTACTTCTAGTGTGATGTTAAATAAGTGTGGTGACAGTGGGCATCCTTGTCTTGTTCCAGATCTTAGAGGAAAAGCCTTTCACCATTAAGTATGATGTTAACCATGTGTTTTTCATATATACCCTTCATCATGTTGAGGATGTTTCCCTCTATTCCTATCTTTCTAAGTGTTTTTATCAAGAAAGGATGCTGTATTTTGTCGAATGCATTTTCTGCATTGATAGAGATGATCACGTGATTTTTGCCCTTCAAAATCTCAATGTGGTATATTACCTTGATTGATTTTCTTATGTTGAACCATCCTTGCATACCCACATTCCTACCTACTTTCCTACCCACTTGGGATAAAACTGACTTGACCACGGAGTATATTAGTGTGATGTGTTGTTGGATGCAATTAGTAAGTATTTTATTGAGTATTTTGGCATCTATATTCATTAGAGAAATTGGTCTGTAGTTTTCTGTTCTTTTAGCATCATTATACAGTTTTGGTATTAGGGTGATGTTGGCATCATAGAATGCATTAGGTAATCTTCCCTCCTCTTCAATGTTTTGGAAGAGTTTGAGTAGGATTGGTATTATTTCTTTCTGGAATGAGTGGTAGAATTCACCTGTGAGGCCTTCTTGTCCTGGGCTTTTCTTGATTGGGAGGTTTTTGATGACTAATTCAATCTCCCTAGTTGTTATTTGTCAGTTGAGTTCTATTTCTTCTTTTGTCAATGTAGGTAGCTCATGTGTTTCTAGAAATTCTTCCATCTCATCAAGTTTTCCATCTTCTTGGCATATAATTTTTCATATTATCCTCTGATGATATTCTTTATTTCTGTGAGGTCAATGGTGATGTCCCCTCTCTCATTTCTGATTTTATTTCCATCCTTTTCTCTTTTTTCTTTGTTAGTCTAGCTAAAGGCTTGTCAATTTTATTAATCTTCTCAAAGAACCAGATTTTGGTTTTGTTAATTCTTTCTAATGTTTTTTTTTAATTCTCAATTTCATTTAATTCTGCTCTAATCTTTCTTATTTCCTTCCTTCTGCTTGCTTTGGGATTCATTTGTGTTCTTTTTCTTGTTGCTCAGGTGTGCAGTTAGGTTTTGATATTAGCTCTTTCTTCTTTTTTTTAATGTAAGCATTTAGGGCTCTAAATTTACCTGTAAGCACTGTCTTCACTGCATCCCATAAGTTTTGATATGTTGGTTTCTCATTTTCTTTCACTTCAAGGTAGTTACTGATTTCTCTAGCAATTTCCTCCTTGACCTACTGATTGTTTAAGAGTGTGTTGTTTAACTTCCAGATATCTGTGCCTACTCTGGTTCTCCACCCCTTACTAATTTCCATTGTAGTCAGAGAAATTGCTTTGTGTAATTTCAATCTTTCTAAATTTGTTCTATGACCTAGCGTGTGGTCTATCCTGGAGAATGATCCATAAGTGCTCAAGAAGAATGTATACTCTGCTTTTTTGGGGAGTAATGTCCTGTATATGTCCATTAGGTCTAGCTATTCTACTGTATTCTTCAAGACCTCTGTTTGTTTTTTGAGTCTCTGTCGAGATGTTCTGCCTAATGGTCATAATGGTGTATTGAAGTCCCCAACTATGATTGTAGAGGCATCTATTTCTCCCCTTAGTTTTGCCAGCATTTTCCTCATATTTTGAGACACCCTGGTTAGGTGCATACATATTTAAGATTCTTTCTTTTTGGTAGTTTATCCCTTTTACTAATATATAGTGACCTTCTTTGTCTCTTACAACAGTTTTTCATTTAAAGTCTATTTTTTCTGATATTAGTATAGTTACTCTGCCCTTTTTTGGTTACTGTTTGATTGTAAAATACTTTCCAACCTTTCACTTGCAACCTATGTGTCCCTGCATCTAAGGTGAGTTTCTTGTAGACAGCATATAGATGGGTCGTATTTCCTTATCCATTCTGCCAATCTGTTTTTCTTAATTGGGGAGTTTAATCCATTAACATTCAGTGTTATTACTATAAAGGCAGTACTTACTTCAGCCATATTTTCTTTAGGCTTATATATGTCATATTTTATTTTTGTTTCTCTTTTTATCCCTTTAGTTACTCTTATTAATAATCTTCCTTGGACTGCAAGGGAAATGTCTACTATCAGTGGCTGGAGGGAGGGTGAAAGGAAAACTGCTACCTTATTTTTCTTGTAACCTAGAAGAGGAAAAAGTAATCCTCCCTCTCAAAAATACCACTAAAAAGCTAGCATTGGTTAATATGGCTATGGGAAGATGCAGACCCTCCCTGGTAATCAGAGAAAGGCAAATTCCAACCGCAAGGAGAAGGGGGCACTTTTGACCTCTGGAATTAGCAAAGACAAAAATGAGTGACAGGGGCTGGTGTAGTGGGGGGTGGGGAGTTGGTAAGCCATCCTACTCCTGCAGCACTGCTGATGGGAGGGGAAGTGAGGACCAGAGTTGGAGGATGACATAATCCTCACGTGATCAAGAGCTGCCGTGAACCGAAGTCCTTATGTTCACGGGCTTCCTTCTCTGGGTACCAGCTCTGCAGGCGTGTGTGCTTGTGGCCAAGGAAATAAGGAGGTAAATTCCTTAAAACCCAGCAGGTGGGTGTGAGGGAAACCTGGGGTGGTAGTAGCCGAATCTTGTGACTGAAATGGGTCCAGGCTTGCTTTCCTGAAACCCTGGCAAATTCATCAGAGATAATTGTGTATTTTGAGGGGAGGTTGTGATCGTGGCAGGGGGCAGTTGATAGGGAAATAGGTTGAAGTCTCCTGAGAGATTTAGTGGTAGTTTAGAAATAATCACCTCCTCTCATCCTGGCATGCCTTCCCTTTATCTCTCTCCCAGTTTTTCTCCATTTCGTTGGAGGAAATGGCAGGCCTTGGGTGTGGGCTGGTGGGTGGAGAACGGCTTTAATCCTGAGATGTGAACAGAGAAATTTAGAGATCATTCGAAAGTAGTTCGCCTCCCTCATTGCCTGTTTGCTTGAAAAGTTCAGGCCTGAGAGTGTGCGGCTGGGGGTGCGGAAAGTGATCCGGAAGGAGGGCATAGGACAAGATTGGAGCCAAGAAGTAGGAAATTGTGCACGACGACGGTGATGAGGGCGGCAGAATCAAGAAAACGTGTGTTTTGTCTCTGTTGTTGGTTGGTCCACAGAGCGCTCCGTTCTCCCCGCCCCCTTCCTTTCTGTTTTCAGGTCTGAAAGTCTGTTGTTCAGACATCTCCAGGCTAGTAAAAGAGGAGGAAACTACCCCTGATTGGCACAGGTCAGTGTGAGGGAGGCACTAAACTAGGATATTTGAGGGTGGGTGTTGGGAGGGACAAGAGCTAGGTGAAATTTGCAGCTTCACAGCTCACTTTACCATCTGCTCCCCTTTTCCCTCCCATTGGAGAAGCCATCAGCCTTGACTGCTAGGGAAATGGGGGGAGGGGAAGGGAGGTGGAGAGGAGAAGGTGGAGGGAGGGGCAGCATCTCGAAATCCTAAAAGCGGGCAGTGGGGGCGGGGGGTGGGAGATTAGGCCTCAGAGAGAAACTGACAATCCTGAATCAAAAAAAGAAACTAAGTAATCCACCTCTATTTTTTCTCCCTGGAATTAAGCAGCAAACAATAAAAACATCATGCAAAAACCCTGCAAAGAAAATGAAGGAAAGCCCAAGAGCAGTGTGCCAAAGAGAGAGGAAGAACGCCCTTATGGAAAATTTGAACGCCAGCAAACAGAAGGGAATTTTAGGCAAAGACTGCTTCAGTCTCTCGAAGAATTTAAAGAGGACATAGATTATAGGCATTTTAAGGATGAAGAAATGACAAGAGAAGGAGATGAGATGGAAAGGTGTTTGGAAGAGATAAGGGGTCTGAGAAAGAAATTTAGGGCACTACATTCTAACCATAGGCATTCCCAGGGCGGCCCTTATCCCAGTTAATGCATTTTTTACCCTGAATTAAACTATATTCTTTATTAATATTGCTACCACTGCTTTCTTTTTTCTGCATTTTCTTGCTAAATATTTGCTATAATTTACTACAATCTTTCAATTTTGCTTTGATTTACATATGATTCTTGTTATCAACATATTATATTTTGACCCAGACTCACTCATTTAATAAGAGGGTTTCATTCATTTCCTGGGGAGATGTGCATTGTACATTTTAAAGTGAAAATAACAAGTGACAAAACAGTTTAAATGTGTGCATGTGTGAATATATATGTAATAGTGTATATGTACATTTATATATCACATAATGGAGAGGAAAATGTCTGAATTATCATCAAAAGGTTAACAGTGAATCACTGTGATTTATATTTTATTTCTTATTTTTGCCAATCTACATTTTCTTGTTTTCCAAAAAATTAATATATATACACAGACAACACATGTGTGTATAATATATTTGTGTCACACACACAACTAAAATTAAGGACACATGAAAGAACTTGTCAATCACTCTTGAAAGTCAGTGAAACTTAATACGCTTTTTTTTTTTTTTTTTTTTTATTATGGGTAAAAATCAAAATTTTCACAATACATACCAACATTTGCAAAATGATATATAAATGTATATGCATATATGTGCATTTGCTTACAAAAATGTTATTTATGTATATATATAAATATATTTTAAGAGGTGCTTAGATACCCAAAATATTACATGGAACCCACTGGGATTCCCATGTTGCCCACCTCCCACACCTCCCACCACATCCCACACAAACATCTCCCACAAGTGTGGCCCACCACCCTCAATGGACTTACACATCCTGGGGCCTTGCCACCAACCATAGACCACAGTTCACCCCGTAGACAACACTCTCTCCCAAACAGTTCTTAGTGGTATGTGCTATTTTAAAATGGCCTACATCCGTTGCCACAATGGTACTCAGGACAACCTCCAAATCCCAAAGAAGGCCCTGTATTTCAACTGCTCATCCCCTCCCTGCCCCAAAAGTGTTTAGTGGCCACTGGCTCCACCTCATTGTTATAATTTCTTCCATTCTTAGAATCACCATATGTGAAAAACAGAATACCATCAAGTCCATTCTACTCCATAGTTCTTCCCCCAATCCTGAGGGGACTAGGATGGTGATGTCCACTCTACCTACAAGTGAGAGAGGGCTTATATCCCATGGATACGGTGGGTGGGATGATCCTGTCTGCAGATGCAGGCCCTCTCCATTCCCTGGGATGGCCATTGCCCATCATTGTCTCCTCGCCAGGTGACTTGGATGAGTCCATTGAGTTGTAGGGTAGGAGTTACAGCTTCACCGAGATTCCATGCACACCTGGCACAAAGGTAGGCCAGAGCCTCCAGTCTCTGGAAGTATACCTAAGACTTCAGCATCACATATAGGTTTGAATAGAAGGGACTGATGAACCATGTGCAGGGAGGACTTATTTGAGTCCAATCCTGTCACTCTCAGGAGCACAGATTCCAAAATAGAGCCCACTGATAAGGCATCAGTCTCTGGGTCTATCCCCCCTTATATAGGACCAGGGTGTCTCCAGAGCTCTCAGGAGCCCCTCTGTCTGGGGTGATAGGCACTTAGATGTTCTATGAGCTCCTACTGAGGTGTGCGTAAGAGTCACCTCTGGGATGACCTCCCGACTCTCTTTGAAGTCTCTTAGCCACTTGAACTCATTTGTCTGTACCTTTTCCCCCTTTAATTCAAGGTCTTTTTCCAGTTGTGTTGCCAGTTGGCACTTGGTATTAATCCCTCGTTGCCAGGGAGACTCATCCCCGGGAGTCATGTCCCACATTGGGGGGAAGGTAATACGATCAGATGCTGAGTTTGGCTTAGAGAGAGGCCACATTTGAGCAACAAGGAGGCTCCCAGGTGGCAACCCTTAGGCACTGCACAACTGCAGGCTAAGTCTCAGTTACAAGAGCAAAGACTCAAAAGGGTAGTCATCAATAAAAAGAACACATCAGTGGGTCATCCTCTTTTTTTTTTTTTTTTTACCGGGAGGTCCCAGGGATCGAACCCGGGTCCCTCCATATGGGAGACGGACGCCCAACCAGTTGAGCCACATCCGACCCCGGTCATCCTCTTTTGACATACACTGTCCCTGCACTCAGAGGACTATTGCTGCTCCCTTGGAGACTGTGGCAGAGCTCTCCAGGCTAGGAATTCAGATTCCCTCATTTATTGTGTGATTGTCCACCCATCGTGACCATGCCCCATCTTTTGATCTTTTGATCGATTTTTTATATCTTTCATGTATATTCAGATGAACTAATTCCCATGAAACCCCCCTGCCAGACACCCCCCACCAATAATCCCCTGCAGTACCCATTATATCCCTTCTGTGATCCAAATCCTCCATGGACATGTAGTCCATAAAATAATCAAATACACTTACTATTAAAAAGAAACACGTATAATAAGCTTACATGCAAGAGACAAACATAAGGAAACTCAGGGGGAAAAAAAAAAAAGGAAAGGAAAAAAAAAACAAAACGATATAAAATATAATTAGCAGATTGGGACATTCAGAAAATGGGCAAAAAGGCAAAGGAAATGCCTTTAAAAATATATATATATTCATTCTTTTTTCCTTTCTCTCCTTTCCTTCTTTCCTTCCTTTTATCACTGTGTTATCGGATGTCTGGTGTGCCGTGACAAGTTCCCCCTCTCAATCCCCATTGTCTCCCAATTTTTCATTTGATTTTCAAAGAAGTTTTAGGTCACAGCAAAGTCACATACGGAGTGCTGGAGACTCCCAGATACCAAACCACCACCCCTTCCCCACCCCATATTGACCCCACCTTTTTTTTGAATGTTAGCATTGTTATAACTGTTATACAGATAGCAAAATACAGCAACTAAACATTGTCAATGATTTACAGTATAGTTTACAATTTAGATGATACAGTTTAATAATTTTGATATTTACCATGTCCTGTGTCCATTACTGTAAGGTAATGTAAAACCTTCCCCATGACCACCAAACACCCCATTAGATCTTGACTGTTCCCTTCCCCCCAGCCCCCCAGGGCCCATGATACCACCCTCTCCTTACCCATGGAATGTCAAGATTCACAGTTACATGACCTGGGGATTTGAACTTGCCCTTCCTAATCCACCCCCCCCCCAGTGCTGCACCTCCAAACCCAGG
>JAKSZT010054490.1:437236-508228 GCA_026826555.1 Tolypeutes matacus | reverse complement strand
CCCCCCCCCCCAGTGCTGCACCTCCAAACCCAGGAACACTACCACTTATCTGCCCCATCCCCCTACATGCAACCACACTCTATCCCTTTACCAAAGATTATGTCCATATGAGTGATGGCTCAAAGCCTGCTCTTCTCTTACTCTCCTTTGTTAAACTATATTTCAGACAATGGTTCTCAGAGATGCTCACTTTCCTCAGTTCAGATCAGTGAGGTCATATACTGTTCATCCTTCAGTGCCTGGCTTGCTTCACTCAACATAAGGTCTTCAAGATTCATCCACGTTATTCCATGTGTTAGCACTTTGTTCCTTCTTACAGCTGAGTAATATTCCATTGTATGTATGTACCACATTTTGCTTATCCATTCGTCTGTTGATGGGCACCGGGGCTGATTCCAGCTTTTGGCAATGGTGAACAATGCCGCTATGAACATTGGTGTGCATATATCTGTTTGTATTTTTGTTTTCAGTTCTTCTGGGTATATACCAAGCAGTGGAATTGCTGGATCATACAGAAGATCTATTGCTAGTTTTCTGAAGAACCACCAAACTGTCCTCCACAGTGGCTGGACCATACCGAAGTCCCACCAGCAGTGGATGAGGGTTCCTATTCCTCAACATCCTCTCCAACATTTAGTGTCTCCTGTTTTTTTAATACCTGCCATTCTGATGGGTGTAAGATGGTATCTCATTGTAGTTTTGATTTGCATTTCCCTGATAGCAATTGATGTTGAGCATTTTTTTCATGTGCTTTTTAGCCATTTGTATTTCTTCCTTGGAGAAGTGTCTTTTCAGGTCACGTGCCCATTTTTTAAATGGGTTTTTTGTCCTTTTATTTTCAAGGTGTAGGATTTCTTTATATATGCAGGATGTTAGGCTCCTATCAGATATATGGTTGCCAAATATTTTCTCCCATTGGGTAGGCTGCCTTTTTATTTTCTTAATAACATCCTTTGAGGTGCAGAAGTTTTTAATTTTGAGGAGATCCCATTTATCAATTTTTTCTCTTGCTGCTCGTGCTTTGGCTGTGAAGTTCATGAAACCATTTCCTATTACAAGGTCCTGTAGATGCTTCCCTACATTATCTTCCAAGGTCTTTATGGTTTTGGCTCTTATATTCAGATCTTTTATCCATCATGAGTTGATTTTTGTATAAGGTGTGAGATGGTATTCTTCTCTCATTCTTTTGGATATGGATATCCAGTTCTCCAAGCACCACTTGTTAAAGAGGCCACTCTCTCCCAACTGAGTGGGCTTCGTGGCCTTGTCAAATATCAGATGACTGTATATGCGAGGATCTATATCAGAACTCTCAATTCAGTTCGATTAGTCAGTAGGTCTACCCTTGTGCCAATACCACGCAGTTTTGATCAGTGTAGCTTTGTAGTATGTTTTAAAGTCAGGTAATGTGATACCTCCAACTTCATTTTTCTTTTTCAATATATCTTTGGCAATTTGGGGCCCCTTGCCTCTCCAAATATATTTTGTGTTTTGAAGTCCCCAAAATATAGTGATGACTTTTATTGGGATTGCATTAAATCTGCAGATTAGTTTGGGTAGGATAGACATCTTGATGATGTTTAGTCTTCCCATCCATGAACAGGGAATAATTTTCCATTTATTTAAGTCTTCTTTGATTTCCTTTAACAGTGTTGTGTAGTTTTCTGTATGTAAGTCCTTTACATCTTTAGTTAAATTTATTCCTAGGTATTTGATTCTTTTATTTACTATTGTAAATGGTATTTTTTTCCTGATTTCCTCCTAAGTTTGCTGGTTATTTGTGTACAGAAATGCTACTGATTTTTGAGCATTGATCTTATAGCCTGCAACATTACTGAACTCCTTTATAAGTTCTAGAAGCCTTGTTGTCGATTTCTCAGGGCTTTCTATGTATAGGATCATGTCATCTGCAAATAATGAAATTTTTACTTCTTCTTTTCCAATCTGAATGCCTTTTATGTCCTTTTCTTGTCTCAGTGCTCGTGCAAGTACTTCTAAGACAATGTTAAATAGGAGCGGTGATAGTGGGCATCCTTGTCTTGTTCCCGATCTCAGAGGGAAGGCTTTTAGGATTTCACCGTTGAAAATGATGTTAGCTTTGGGTTTTTCATATATACCCTTTATCATTTTCAGAAAGTTTCCATCTATTTCTATCTTTTGTAGTGTTTTTATGAGGAAAGAGTGCTGTATTTTGTCGAATGCTTTTTCGGCATTTATAGAGATGATCATGTGATTTTTTTCTTTCACTCTGTTTATGTGGTGTATTACATTGATTGATTTTCTTATATTGAACCATCCTTGCATACCCGGCATGAAACCCACTTGGTCATGGTGTATAATCCTTTTGATATGTTGTTGAATGCGATTAGCAAGCATTTTGTTAAGGATATTAGCATCTAGGTTCATTAGAGAAATTGGTCTGTAATTTTCCTTTCTTGTGGTATCTTTATTTGGTTTTGGTATTAGGGTAATGTTGGCATCATAGAATGAGTTAGGTAATATCCCTTCTACTTCTATTTTTTGGAAGAGCTTAAGCAGAATTGGTGTTAGCTCTTTCCGGAATGTTTGGTAGAATTCAGCTGTGAAGCCATCTGGTCCTGGACTCTTCTTAGTTGGGACGTTTTTAATGCCTGAGTCTATCTCTTTACTTGTAATTGGACTGTTGAGTTCATCTATTTCTTCTTTCATCAATGTCTGCTGTTTGTGGGTTTCTAGAAACTTGTCCATTTCCTCTAAATTGTCATTCTTGTTGGCATATAATTTTTCAAAGTGTCCTTTTATGATACTCTTTATTTCTGTGGGTTCAGTAGTGACCTCACCTTGCTCATTCCTTATTTTATGTATTTGCATCTGTTTTCTCTTTTTCTTTGTTAGTCTGGCTAAGGGTTTGTCAATTTTGTTGATATCCTAGAAGAACCAGCCTTTGGTTTTGTTTATTGTTTCCAGTGCTTTCTTATTCTCTATTTCATTTAGTTCTGCTCTAATCTTTGTTATTTCCTGATTTCTACTTCCTTTAGGTTTAGTTTGTTGTTGTTTTTCCAATTCCTCCAAGTGTGCAGTTAGGTCTTCAATTTTAGCTCTTTCTTCTTTTTTTATATATGAATTTATGGCTTTGAACTTCCCTCTCAGGACTGCTTTCACTGCATCCCATAGGTTTTCATACTTTGACCATGTCATACCACTGTCTTCTTGCCTCCATGGTTTCAGCTAAGAAATCAGCACTTAATCTTATTGTGCTTCCCTTGTATGTGATGGTTCTCTTTTCTCTTGCTGCCTTGAGTATTTTCTCTTTGTCTTGAGCATTGGACAATTTGACAAGTATATGTCTTGGAGTTGGCCTGTTGGGATTTATACTATTTGGGTGCGCTGTGCTTCCTGGATCTGCACATCCATCTCTCTCAATAGAGTTGGTAAGTTTTCAGCCATAATTTCCTTCAACACTCCTTCTGTTCCCTTTCCCTTCTCTTCTCCTTCTGGGATGCCCGTAATGCATATGTTTGTACGTTTTGTATTATTGGTTAATTCCCTGAGACCATGCTGAATTTTTTCTATCTTTTTGTCTATCTGTTCTACAATCTCTTTGATTTCAACTGTATTGTCTTCCATATCACTAATTCTTTCCTCTGCCTGTTTAAATCTGCTGCCATGTGAGTACAGCGTCTTTTTCATTTCTTGGCTTGTGCCTTTATTCACCATCATATCCATTACCTTTTTAGGCGTGTTAGCTATTTCTTCAGTATGTTCTCCCAGTGTCTTCTTTATATCCTTGATCTCTTCCTTCAGTTCTTTAAGTTGGTCCATGATATTTGTTTGGATAGCTTTGATTAGTTGTTCGATGTTCTGCATTGCTTCCTGGTTTTTATTTTGTGCATTGGACTGGTCCATGTTTTCCAGTTTCTCAGAGTCATTTGTATTTTTCTGTTGCCCTCTGGTCATCATATTATCTTGATGGGTTTGTTCAGTTGATTAGCTTTTCTCTATGCTCTAGAATTTTATTTAGCTGTTGGTTCTGCGTGTGAGTTGAGTTTTGTCTTTGGCAGTTTTTCTTCTTATTTTATTTCCTTGCTTATTTCTATGTTCCCTTGAAGGCACAAGGTTAGGGCCAGAGGAATCAAAAGATGTAAGGAAGGCAGAAGGATAATAGAAATATTGATAAGAGTTAGAAGAGGGGCAAAGTGAGACTTAATGAGATGAATATTTAACTTGTGTAGGCAGTATAGAGTACTAGGAAAAAATATGGAGTTCCTACAATGGACTGGGAAAACAAATGGAGGAATATATATATAGTGATTTAGAAGGCTATAATTATGAGGAGGGAGAGGAATAGTAAAGAATGGTCTGAAAGGAATAAGTTAATACTAAAAAAAAAAAGAAGAAGAAGAAAACAAAATAGATGGAATAGAAATTGACACCCTTAAATTGTGGGCCTATGAAAAAATGTTGTCTCTAAGAGCCACAACAGAAAACAGAAGGCAGAAAGATGCAGGAAGGATAAGCGATAGTTTGTAATACAGAATCAATATATACAGCGAGTGGGAAATTACTGTAAAAGAAGCCCAGCAAAGAAGCGACAAGGTGGCAGCACCTTTAAAAAAAAAAAAAAGATGGAAAAAGGAAGGGGGGAGGAAAGAGAAAATAATAGCAAGAGACCAGAAATAAACAGAGAGAAACCGAAGATCCACACAGGCAAGCAGTCAAACAGAGCTAAGGGGTGTCAATGATTCCCCTAGGGTCCACGTGGATCCTTCCTTCCTACTTGTGTTTATCAATTAATTTCCCCACAGGGTTCTATATGCAGGTCCTGAAGTAGCTTTTAGCTATTAAACTAAATTAAAAAGAATTTATTTTTCATTTGTTGAGGTGACCTCACTTTTTTTTTTTTTTTTTAGCCAAATGCAGGACCCAAAATAATTCCTCCTCTAGACCAACCCCCTTACGGAAGGGACCCTAGCTGGGCCCGTGGAAATTAATCAAGCACGTCCCACTTTCCAGACTCCCCAGGTTAGCTGAAGCTCTGATGTTAGTCAGTGAGGAGTGCTAAAGACAGCGGATTCCGCCCCTTCTGGAGCCGAGCTCCAGCGTCACCGGGCTGCTCAGTAAATCAGTTTGAGTGCAGATTCACGTCTGCTCTCAGCTAATACTGCTTCAGGTCAGCTTATCTGCTCCCCAAAGCTATGGGGCGGTACAGGCAGCCAGATCGATGTCTAAAAATATAAAATACCCTTCCCTGTCTTCCAACAGAACCCTCCCTTTTTGGGGAAGTGTCCCTTCTTCCTGGCTCCGCAGCGGCCCGGGTCTTATCCCTGGGTGGCTAGGGAAATCAGCTCCGTTCCCCGACCAAAATCCCCCCTCCGGTTCACTGGGTGCTGATTAGCTCGTTTGATTTGTTCACACAAGGTCCAAGGGGCGCCAGGCCGCCAGATCCCCAGAAAATAAAACTTTTTTGCCCTGCTTGCGGCTCCAGATGGCCATTTTATTTTATTTTATTTTTCCTCCCTAACCACGGGGCTCAGCCGTCTGTGCCAAACACCACCAGGAGCCTTAAAACTCACGAATCTCTACCGTTCCATCCACGCCGTTGATCCGCGCAGATATATGTCCCAAGCTTCTCACTCCACGCGTGCACAGCACAGACCCCTGGGCAGGACCCCCTTAATACGCTTTTAACAGAAATATAAAAACAAAATGTAAGCCTCAAATTACCTCTGGATCTCTCAGTGGAATAAAACTAACAATTATTACAGATACACTCATTTTAGATTCAGTCTTGTCATCACGGAAATATTTGTTTCATAAGGTTGCTGGGGGGCGGTGAAGAAATGAGGTAGGAACTGTGAGCTGTGCTTTCTGGGTCTTGTTTCCACCTCTGCATACAGGACTCCAATCTACTATAGACCCATTAATTATTTGAGGGAGGGCCCTGGCATAACTCAACCTGTGCTCAGGAAAAGTCCAGTAGGCTGAAAGGCTGGGGGGTTGCATGCCATTCCTCTGCTTTTGAGCCCCACCATGCCTGCTGGGTACCACTGCCTCTTCTGGGTCCTTTGCTCTCTGTTCACCCCCACTAATGCTGATACACTGGAATCCTTGCCTGCCAGAGCCCCACTTAGTTCCCTGGAGTCTCCAGTGGGCTGAACCCCGCCTCCATCCTGTCTTCTAAAGCCTCTCTCTGCTTTATAGTAACACTTAACAAGGGTGGGTCCTGCTCCAGGGTTGCTTGGGCCACAATGTCTTAATAGACTACTTAGCAAAACGGCCCTTTGCATTTTTAATCACAGGACTCATCCTCTCCATAGGACTCAGAAGTGATGAGTCCTTTTGGGAGTTGGATGAGGTACAAATTTGAGTGAAAGCCTTCATGCTGTAGCCAGAGTTCCTGCTCTAGGTTTAAAGAATAAGGTTTTGACTTGTTTCTCCCTGAAATCTCTTGGCAGCCCTGACTTACTGGTTCAGAAGACTTAGGATGCATGAGTAAATTGCACAAGATAATAAGGGGAATAGATATAAGGAAACAGTCCCCTTCTCCACCTCATCCCATTCCCATCTGAACCATATGTAAAAATGTGTATATATATATGTGTATGTGTGTGTGTGAATATATATGTATATATTTAAAAACTGAACTTTTGAATCTCAAAGTAAAGAGTATGTCATATTCTTTATTATACTCCTATTGATTAGTGTTGTGCCTAATTTATAGTGAGTGCTAAATAAATGTTTACTTAATTAGGATTCTAGTATTCTTTTTTTTTTTTTATTGTGGGTAAAAATCAAAATTTTCACAATACATACCAACATTTGCAAAATGATATATAAATGTATATGCATATATGTGCATTTGCTTACAAAAATGTTATTTATGTATATATATAAGTATATTTTAAGAGGTGCTTTGATACCCAAAATATTACATGGAACCCACTGGGATTCTCATGTTGCCCACCTCCCACACCTCCCACCACATCCCACACAAACATCTCCCACAAGTGTGGCCCACCACCCTCAATGGACTTACACATCCATATCACTCAGAACTGTGTAGGATTCTAGTATTCTTGGCCCAGTAATCAGAAGTAGTTCTGATTACATAAAATTGACAATAACTCTACTTCTCTAGAAATTATGACTTACATTTTCAAAAGAAACAGCAGGAGAGGGAGAGAGATTATTTCCCAAAGCCAGTTTATAAAATTACTGTAACACTATATATAACCCATGTCTTTCAGATCACTTCTTTGCATTATAATAATCTGAAGTGCTTATTAAAAGGGCAAAATTCAAACACACATCCCTCCACCCACACGAATACTCTTACAAGCCCACTGAATCAGTCTTTGCTTATCTGGTCCTGCAATATCCATTTTTTGTTTGTTTGTTTCCATGAGATCATGATCTCCATTACTGCCTCATAACCATGACTCTGCTTCAGCTGAGCCATGCAGAAGGAGTCCTTTTTTATAATCAAAGGGCCTATTGGTTTATAATTTGTAATTAAATGCTCCTAAAAAATCAACAAGGAAATGGTGGTTATCAGGGGGTAGATTATCCCCTGAAGAAATCTATGTGGAGAATAAACATTATTCAGCCTTACTCGGAGGCAAAAAGACAAATAAAAAAAAAATAATAAGGTCTTGTTATCCATCTACCAAAAAGGCAAGCAAATGTTTACAATATTCAGTTTTAAGGATGTTGTAGGCATTCTCATATGCATAAAATAAATTGATACATTCATTTTGAGCTTCTACTCACAATAAGTACCGAAGCTATATATTTTGCATACTCTAAAACCTAACAATTCTGCTGAGAATATGTCCTAGGAAACTTCTCATGGTGGTGAGCAAATGTTTAGCTATAAGCATATTTATTTAAGGATTACACATACTTGCTTATTTTTTGTTTTGTCTTAACATGAGCACCAAACAACATGGTATAATCATTCAGAAAAAAATGAACATAGATTTCTATTCACCCCATTTACAAAAATAAATTCCAGGTAGATTAAAGATGAAAATGTGGGAAACAAAAATAAAATATGATAATTGAGAAAAAAAATCTGTATAACCTTGTCATAATGATTGTTTTCTCAAGCAAGATAGAATGCCCAGAAGTTATATAGGAAAAGATATAAAAGTACCAAAACCAAAAATAGTCTGGAAGAAAATATTTGCAATGCCATAAAAATAAAGAGAAATCTCTCTAATATCCCAATAGCTTGTCCAAATAGAAAAGGAAAAGACAAATAAACCAATAAGAATATGTGCATACCAGATGACCCAGCACTTCCACCGTTTTTATTACCATATAGATATGCACAAGAAAACATATATGTCATTTATTGAAGCATTGTTTGTAAAAGCCAAAATATTGGAAATAAACTGTCATCAATAGGGAAATAGCCAAATAAACCGTGGTGCATCTATACCACAAAACTATGGAAGAGTTAGAAGAATGATATACTTACGTTGAAGCATCTCCCTGAATATTGATAAGTAAAATCAGTAGGTCAGTAGATGTTTGCAATAACATTTAGGTCTTTTAGTTAAAATGCAAAACAATACCTATTTAGGTGCATATATGTGTGTGTGTGTGTGTGTATATATAGAGAGAGACATGTATAGATGTATATATATATTTGGATGGATTCCCACCAAATTGACAAGTGTTAAACTGTGGGGAGGAATTGGAATTGGAGGTGTAGTTAAGGCAGTATATTAAGATGGATTAGGCTATGCTTAGGTAATAAATAAACCTCAAATCTCTGTGGCTTAAGGAAAGTTTAATGTCATAGTTCAATGATATTATGACATCATAGTTCAGTGAGGGTTATTTGCTATCCTGTATGGCTCTAATCCATTGGTTATTTGGACATCTGGCCTGCATTCATCTCATAGTCATGTGTTTCAGATGATGCATATGGTTTTCAAAGTTACTGAAAGCAGAGCTGAGAGATCATCTGGGGTTGTTTATAAGTCCTAAAATGTGTTATATTACACTTTATGACCTAAATTTATGTGCAAGGGAAACTGGGAAATACAAAAGAATACATTCCTTTTGAAAAATTTAGCAATCTTAACTTTCAAGAATCTATCCTACAGAAATGAGAGCACTCACTTGGTGGCCTTTCGGCTAAGATCAAATATAGAATTGAAAGCACCAGTTATTTTAATATATGCACACGCAAGTTCAGTGTAGGCGGCATTATTTTAATGGCAAAACATAGAAATAATTAGAATGTTATTTAATAGAGGAATTGTTCAATAAATTAAGGTACATCCATACCATAGAAAGTAGAATTATTTGTATCTGTAACCACTGACCTCAGGTTTAGGTAGAATATATCAAAGGATACACAAATCTCAAATAAGCGAGTTTAGTAAGTTTGCAGGACTCAAGGTCAGTATGAAAAACCTTTTAGGTTTCTATGAACTAACAATAAACAATTGGAATTTGAAATTTTATTTAAGTACTATTTTAATTTGCCAAAAGGCTGTTGATGCAAAGTACCAGAAAAGATTTGGCTTTTATAAAGGAAATTTATTTGGGGTAAAAGCTTATAGTTACAAGGCCACGAAAAGTCCAACTCAAGGCACAATAAGAGGTGCTTTCTCACAAAAGTCAGCTGACATGTGTTGATGCAAGATAGGGGTGGGCAATCTCTGCCTAGGTCTTTGCCTTCCCCTCCAGGCTATGTGTCTCCCGGAGCTCAGCTGTGGGCAATCGTGCATAGGGCTTGTCTCTTACCGGGCCTCCTTTCTCAGGCTCTGCTGCTCCACTTTCTTCCTGAGTTCAGCTGCAAGCTATCAGGCATATGGCTCATCTGAATCTGGGCCGCAGCTCTTTGAGCCTCTCCTTTCTCACACATTGTAGGATCAAATATGGTGGATCTCTCTTTTCCTGTATCTGTGTCTGTCTCTGTGTCTCCACTTACATCAGACCCAGAAAAAGGGCAGAGACTCAACCTAAGTCACACTTCACTGATGCAGTCCGATTGAGAGTCTCACACCCATAGGAATGGATTCATTCACAAACATAATCTTTCTCTTTCTGGGATTCATAAAGTAATCTCAAACTGCCATGAGTACTATATAAAATAGCACCAAAAAATGAAATCGTTTGGAAAAAATCTCACAGATATATAGGTGGGAACTGTATGATATAATCCACAAAACACTAATAAAAGAAATCAAAGAAGACATACATTAATGTAGTGTTATAACATTTTTATGGATTGGAATATTCAATAATGTTAATGATGTCAGTTGTCTTTAAAGTTACACAACAAAATATATTCAACAATGTAAAATTCACAATGTACAGTATCAAATGAAAAAGGAGTGGGAAAATACTACCAATTTTCAGGAGAAAAATTAGTCAATAGAAACAGACCTGGAAATGACAGAATTGGCTGAAAAGTATATGAAAAATAGCTATTATGGCCTTTTGCAAACATTTAAAGGAAAACAGGAACATAATACACAGAGAAATGTAGATATCAAAAAGTAAAAAAAATGGATTTACATTTAAGAAAAATAAAATATTTTAAATGAAAATTTACAGGATGGGATTAATAGATTATACACTACAGAACTGGACATCAGTGGATTTAAATACATAGAAATAGAAACCAAAGAAAGTAAAGTGCAGAAAGAAACAAAAACAAAAATGAACACAGCCTAAGTGAAATATCAAGTAGTTTAAAATATATGTAATTGAGGTCAAAGAAGGAACAGAGAGAGGCAGGAGAGAACAAAAATTCATGAAATAGTGATGAAATTTGATGGGATCTATGGACTGATGCAAGTGGATCAAGGAATCCTATGCAAGATAAGCAAAAAGGAAAACACAAATCACATCAAAATCAAATTACTGGAAATCAGTGACAAATAGAAATAATTAAACACATCCAGAAATTAAGATTCACTAAGGACAAAGTTAAGAATATAAATGCAATTGTGACAGAAATGCGTAGTCTATGGATGTAATATTTCAATTGAAAAGAAGCTAGAGAATAATGTTGAGACTGTATAATATAGTGATTTTGATGGTGGATGAAGATTGTGGTTAATAGTATAAGATTTTTCTTTTAGAACAAGTTAAGAATAAAGGAAATTTTGAAGTTTAAAAAAAAAAAAAAAAAAGAATAACCAAAAGGGATCCAAAATGGCAGAGTAGAGACCTTTGCACTCCTCCTCTAGAAACTGTGGGAAGACAGGCAGGCATGTGGGGCATAGAGGAAGCCACTGGGATGTGGAGGCAATCAGACAGGGTGGCTGGAGAGTGGGTCCCAGCCAGGCACCAAGGGTAAGTCAGACAGCGGGGTAATCAGGCCAGCATAGGAGTGCCCAGCCATGCACAGGGGGAGAGGGGAGTCGCGGGTGATCAGAACAGGGTAGGGGTGCTCAGACGGGCATCAGAGGAGTGACTGGGAGTGGGAAGATCCAGCTGGTAAGGGTGTACCTAGTCAGATGTCAGAGGTTTGTGAGGGAGGGCCGTTTATCCTTTTTTCCCTACCTTTTCTCACCCGGGTACCTGCAGAGAGGTGGACCGCGAGGTGATTGGCAGGCAAGGGCAGCTGAAAGGGAGAAGCCTAGTCAGTAACTTGTGGCCTGAGATGGAGATCTGGTTGGCGTTTTTCTCTTTCTTTTCTCTTTTCCCTTTCGTCACCTGGGTACCTGTGAAGAGGCAGGCTGTGGGATGATGATTGGCAGGCACTGGAAGCCAACAAGGAGTCGTCTAACCTGTCCCTGGTGGCCCAAGAGAAAGGTCCGGCTGTGTTTTTATTTTTGGTTTTTCTCTTTATTTCATTCTTTCTCTCCCTTTCCTCATCCTGGCACCAGCAGACAGGTGGAACATTGGGGGATTTATTGACAGGCACTGGCAACTGATGGGGAAAACCTAGCCAGAAACCTGTGACCTGAGAAGGAGGCCCTCTTTTTTTTCATTCTTTTTGTCACTATTCTCCTCTTTCTTTTTTGTCTTTCTTCTTTTTCATCTTTTATCTTCATTTCTTATTTCTTTTCCTTTTTCTCTTGTCTATTCCTTTTATTTTTTCTTTAAAAATTTTTCTCTCCACATAATTTTCTTTTTTCTCTTCTTTTTTTGTTTTTATTTATATATATTTTTTTTCTTTCTTTTTTGTATTTTTTCCTTTTTTATATTTATTTTCCTTGGTTAACACAGGCAATTCTAAAGATTTAGAATAAGAGAAATCAACTGTCAAATAAGACACTTAACATAAAATCAAACAAAAACAAAACCCTAAGCAACGGAGGGAAACTGAACAACAGAATAAGGCCATCAAGGTAAACAGATGCCTAGACATCAGCCAAAGATTACAGGCCATACATACTAAGAAACAGGAAGATATGGCCCAAAGTAAAAAGCGGGAGGAGTCACCAAATGTAGAACAACTGATCAAAGATGTCCAAACAATTATCCTACATCAATTCAACGAGTTGAGGGAAGAGATAAAGGATATTAAGAAGATACTGGGTGAACAAACAGAAGAAAGTGTAAACATACATTAAAAAACAGATCTTATGGTAATGAAACACAATGGAAGAAATTAAAAATACACTAGAAGAATAACAGCAGATTTTATCAGGCAGAGGAACAAATTAGTGATGTCAAAGATAGGACATCTGAAGTCACACAGGTCATAGAACAGACAGACAAAAAAATGGAATAAATAAATTCATCAGGGACTCAAGAAACTGAATGACAGTACAAAACACACAAACACATGCATTACGGTGTACCAGAAGGAGAAGAGAAGGGAAAAGGGCCAGAAGGAGTATTTGAGGAAATAATGACTGAAAATTTTCCAACTCTTATGAAGGACATGGATGTGCAGGTCCAGGAACAGCAGTATACACCAAACAGAATAAATCCTAGCAGACCTACACTCAGACAAATATTAATCAGACTGTCAAAACCAAAGATAAAGAGACAATCCTGAAAGCAGAAGTAAAAAGAGATCTATCACATCTAAAGGTAGTTCAATAAGATTAAGTGCTATTTCTCATCTGAAACCAAGGAGGTGAGAAGCAGAGATATGATATAGCTAAGGTGCTGAAAGAAAAAAAAACTGCCAGCCAAGAATTCTGTATCCAGCAAAATTGTCCTTCAAAAATTAGGGAAGGATAAAAATATTCACAGATAAACAGAAACTGAGAGAATTTGTCAACAAGAGTCCTACCCTTCAAGAAATATTAAAGGGAGTTCTGCAGACTGAAAGGGAAAAAAACAGGAGAGAGAGATTTGGAGGAGAGTGTAGAAAGGAAGATTATTAGTAATAGAACTAAAAGGATGAAAAGAGGAACAAAAATAAAATATGACACATATAAGCCTAAAGAAAATATGACTGAAGTAAGTACTGCCTTTACAGTAATAACACTGAATGTTAATGGGTTAAACTCCCCAATTAAGAGAAACAGATCCGTAGAATGGATAAAAAATATGGCCAGTTATGTGCTGTCTACAAGATACTCACCTTAGATGCAGGGACACAAATAGGTTGCAAGTGAAAGGTTGGAAAACAATTTTACAAACAGAAACTAAAAAAGGGCAGAAGTAACTATACTAATATTAGACAAAATAGATTTTAAATGCAAAACTCTTGTAAGAGACAAAGAAGGAGACTATATATAGAAATAAAAGGAGCAATCTACCAAAAAGAAAGAATGATCATAAATATGTATGCACCTAACTAGGGTGCCCCAAAATACATGAGGCAAACTGGCAAAACTAAGGGGAGAAATAGATGCCTCTACAATCATAGTGGGGGACTTCAATATACCACTCTTAACAATAGACACCATTTTGACAGAAGCTCAATAAAGAAACAGAGAATGACCAAAGACTTCTCAGAAATTACACAAGCCAGATAAAAATAAAATGACATCTTTATGTAGTTGGGGGACCTGTCCACATAGAATTCCTAAACTGGCAAAAAAAAAAAATATTTCAATAATAACAGTGGATGGTAGTACCACTTATGGGATGTCTGTATTAGCAATTTCCCAGTGAAACAAGAATAACTGGTGAAAATGATCTTTGATAATTACATTTTAACATCTTTGGAAATTGTCCTAAGGACATAGGGCAATTGAAGAAACATTTTTTCAAGAAAATCTACTAAATCTCAGTAAAAAATTGAAAGTCAGTGGGATTTAAGCCAAGACCTGCTTGCTCCTTACAGCTCAGCCTGATTGAAGCTCCATTCCAGGTGGGTATGACCAAGAAGTCAAGGGTCCTTTTCCCTTCAACTACCAATCAAGGGGTACAATATCTCACTAGAACAGGCAAGCTGCCAGAAATTCTCATTTCTTCCAACTCCAAGTTGAAGAGTATAAATTCCTAGTGAGTGTGGCCAAAAGGTCAGGGGCTCCCTGATCTTCCACCCAGCCACAACTCAAATCATGGAGGTTTTACCCCAGGTATGGGAGTATGAGAATATTAGGGCTAAGATTGCCTTTGCCCCAGTTACTCATAAAGCAGAGGTTCCAAACTGGAGGAGACAAGGTGAGAAGACCAGGGGACACTGCTCTGCCCAGCACCCAAAATAGGATGTCATATTTTTCCCAGGGAGAGAGGCAGTCCATAAAAAAGAGTTTTTTTTTTTTTTTTTTTAATTTATTTTTATTGTGGGTAAAAATCAAAATTCTCACAATACATACAAACATTTGCAAAATGATATATAAATATATATGCATATATGTGTATTTGCTTACAAAAATGTTATTTATATATATATATATATATATATATATACATATATTTTAAGAGGTGCTTAGATTACTTGAAGCCCTCCTCAAAGCAATTGACTTTGTTTGAAACAGAATGTGGGAATGTTCAAGCCTAAAGAGCTCTTGAGAACAATAGGTCCTCTTAATTAAGAGCAACAAGCTAAACCACAGGCCAGCTAGTTCACTAGAGAAAGCCAGGGAAAGAAACACCTAAGAAGAGTCTTCCCGGGTTCAGACCCAGCCTCAAAGACTGGCTTCAAAAATTGCCCCTGCCAGAATATATTTGGACCAGACTGTGGAGCAATTTATGCTTCAGAGCATTGTGGAAAACAATAGAGTGATCTGACAAAAATTATTGGAATCTAACAGCTGGGGATGATACCAAATTAGGCAGAAACTTAACAGGAAGTACAGGGAAAGAGACAGTCAAAGAGAACCTGGTGAAAACCACTGGCATCCCAAGAATGACTATGCACACAGTGAAGACTATCAAAGACTTCACAGTATGAGAGAAACAGACTTCACTAAACTAGTCTGTCCAAATCACTAAATAAACAAACAAGCAAATAACTACAAAAGGAAGCCCTGGAGATGGGAGAGGGGAATCAGTATCCAGAGTTGCTATATTATCTAAAATGTCCAGTTTTCAATTTAAAAAAATAAGTGCAAAGAAGCAGGAATGTGTGACCTATATACAGGAAGTGTAAAAGCAAACAACAGGAACCACCTGTGTGAGAGGGCTCAGATGTTAGATTTAAAAGATAAAGACTTCAAAGCAACCATTATTAATATGTTCAAAGAAGTACTTTATTTAAATATAACTATTTAAATGTAATAGTTCAACTATTATATATGTAGAGAACAGTAAATCTAATAAATCTTGTTAAGAGCAGCTAGGTCTGCAGCATTTGAACCATGACCTCCTTCCCATCCCCAGCTCAGAGTGACCAGAGCTCTATTTCAGGTATGTATAGCCAAGAATACAAAATCCCTATTCCCACAAACCCCAGCCTAGAGCCACGGTTTCTGCATGGGAGGGAAAGCCCACCAGCATTTCTCAATCCCCCCCAGCATCATGGTGCAGAAAGTCTATTCAAGACTAGTGTAGCTGAGAGGTCTGTGGCTTCCTTCCCTGACCCACCTCCCACCTGTAGGGCAGAGGTTCTATCCTAGGCTCAGGAGCTGAGAATACTAGGCTCTGGTCTCCCTCAAACCAGCTCATTCATAGTGTAGAGATTCCATGCCAGTAGGTGCAAACTGAGAACAGAGAATACTGCCACCACTTAGCACCCTCTAAGGAGCAAAATTAGAGGCAGAATACTGAGGGAGAAATAGACTTCATTGAAATAGTACAACCATGCCACTAAACAAACACAGAAGCAAACAAACATACAAACAAACAAAACAAGCCACAGGGGAGGTCAGATGAATCAGTATTTAGAGTTACCACAGTTTTATTGTCTAAAATTTTCAGTTTTCAACAAAAAAATGAGCCACACAAAGAAAAATGAAAGTATGACCCAAACACAGGGAAAAAAGGCAACAAAACTGCCTTTGAGAAAGCCCAGATGCTAGATTTGCAAAGACTTCAAAGCTGCTATTATAAAATGTCTTCAGTGAACTAAAGAAAACCACGCAAAAAAGTAAAAGAGGTATGATGCCAATGTGTCATAAAAGAGAATATAAACAAAGAGATTTATTAAAAAGAACCAAACTGAATTTCTGGAGTGGAAAAGTAAAATAACAAATGAAAATTTGATAGGATAGCTCAATTGTAGATGTGAGTTGTCAGAAGGAAGAATCAGACAGCTTGAAGATAGATTGTCAGAGTGTACAATCTGAAGAGAGAAAAAGGAATGAAGAAAAATGAACAAAGCCTCAGAGAAATGTGGGACATCATTAAATGCATCAACATATACATAATAGGAGTACCAGAAAGAGAGGAGAGCGAGAATAAAGAAAAATACATTGAAGAAATAATGATTTTAAAAAATCCCAAATTTCCTGTAAAACTTTAATCTAAACACCCAAGAAGCTCAACTAACCTCAGGTAGGAGAAACAAAGAGATCCACAGCCAGATACATCAGATTAAAAACATTCAAAGCTAAAGATAAATAAAAATCTTGAAAGCAGCAAGAGAAAAAATGACTCCACACGTATGAGAGAATCCCAACAGAATTCACAGTTCGGTTCTTATCAGAAATAATGGAGGCCAAAAGGGAATGAGATGACATATTCTAATTGCTGAAATATAAAACTGCCATCCAAGGGTCTTATATCAAGCAAAACAATATTTCCAAAGTATAGGTGAAATAGAGACATTTCCAGATAAGCAAAAACTGAGAGAATTTGTTGCTGGCAAGCCCATCTTATGAGAAATACTAAAGCAGGTATTCTTAACCTTTTTTTTTTTCCACAGACCTCTTTGCCAGTCAAGTGAAAACCAAGGACCCTGTGGCAGTTTCATATAGTTATGAATTCCAAAAATGGATATGGATTATATTTGTAGACTGTTCTGTTCCTCTGGGTGTGATTAAGTTATGATTAGGGCTTTGATTGGGCCACATCAGTAGTATGTTGAGTCCCAAGGGACAGGGACTCAGAGATAAAACTACATGGCAGAGCAGAGGAGTTAGTTGGAATTTTGATGTTGGAGTTCTGATGCTGAGTTTTAATGTTGGAGCCCAGGGAAGTAAGCACACAGAGGAGCTTTGTCATGAGTAGGGCAAGAAGGCCCCAGGAAAAGAGATGAGCCATTTGCTTGATAGTCTACAGCTGACCTTGTGGAGACAGCAGTGGAGCTGAGCCCGGAGACAAGCAAGCCCTGGGAAGAGAGGAACCCAGGAAGCTTGAACCCTCGCAGACATCAGCAGCCATTTGGCTCCAACATGTGGCAATAGACTTTCAGCCCTCACAGACTGGATCCTCAGACACCTGTAGCTCCATCCACACCCCTCAATAGGATAGGAGGGGAGCTGAGTTTCCTCAACCTCTCTGGGCAACTGCAGGCACTTTCGGCCCACAAGAACTGGTCTGATGAGCGCCTTTGTTTCCATCTCCACACCTCCACCCCCATAAGATAGGAGGGGGCTGCTGTTTCTTCAGCCTCTCTGGGTAACTGCCGGTGCTTTTAGCCCACACAGACTGGATACTTGGACACCTGTAGCTCCATCACTGGCCCCCAATGCAATATGAGGGGAACTGTGTTTCCTCAGCCTCTCTGGGCAACTGCAGGTACCTTTGGCCTGCACTAACTGGTTTGTTGAGTGCCTTTGATTCAATCTCCACAACTGCTCCCCTCATAGGATAGGAGGGAGCAGGTATTTCCTTAGCCTCACAGGGAAAATGCAGGTGCTGTTGGCCTGCATGAACTCAACTCGTGAGTGCCTGTGGCTCCACTCCCACCCCCAATAAGACAAGAGGGGGAGGTGTTTCTCCAGCTTCTCTGGGGAACTGCAGGTGCTTTTGGTCTACACAGACTGAATAGTTAGACACCTGTAGCTCCATCCCCACGCCCAAGTAGGGTAAGAGGGGAGCTGTGTTTCCTCAGCCTTTTTGGACAATAGCAGGTACTTTTGGCCTGCAGGGACTGGACTGTTGGGCACCTGTGGATCCATCCACACTTTCCAAAAGGATAGGAGGGGGCTGGTGTTTTTTCAGCCTTTCTGGGCAACAGCAAGCACTTTCAGCCTGCACGGACTGGTCTGTTGGGAGGATGGGAGTTTAATATTTTCTTGTTTATTGTTAGGGTCTCCACCCAGTGACATAACACACTATGACCAGATGAACACTTAGATATTCCATAGAAGCCTGCCCCCAGTGCACCCTATTCTGTATACCCCCTCTACCTGACACCCTACACCAGTAACCCTCCCCTGCCATATTTGCCAAAAGAACATTTCCAACATTATATGTGTAACCACAGACCTGCAAAACCCCAGAGTTCATCTGCTCCTTTACTCGACCCGCCCCCATGCCCATAGATAATCCAACAAACCCCCCCATTCACTCCCCCTCACAGACCAGCACCACCCAACCCAGTCACATCACTGCATCACTGACACACCCATCCACTGCACAGCCACACCTCTCCAGCTTAAAGATTTTTGCTATTATGGGCATCTGCTCACCACCCTCTACTCCCTTTCTGAATCCTGTAAACCTGTCTTCCAGACTCTAGTTCTGAGAGTCTGCACAATTTGCTTAATTCATATCAGTGAGGTCATGTAATATTTGTCCTTCAGTGCCTGGCTTACTTCACTTAATGTAATGTCTTCAAGATTCATCCATGTTATCCTGTGGGTTAATACTTCATTCCTTATTACAGCTGAGTAATATTCCATTGTATGTATATACCATAGTCTGCTTATCCATTCATCTGCTGATGGACATTTGTGTTGCTTCCAACTTTTGGCAATAATGAATAATGCCGCTATCAACATTGGCGTGCATATATCTGTTCCTGTCCCTGCTTTCAATTCTTCTGGGTATATACCCAGCAGTGGGATTCCTGGATCATATGGCAGTTCTATATTAGCTTCCTGAGGAACCGCCGAACTGTCCTCCACAATGGCTGCACCATTCTACATTCTCACCAGCAGTGGATAAGGGATCCTGTTGCCAGTTGAGCCCTGAATTTCAGCAGAGTTGTAACACCTACTATCCAGTTCATTGGACTTACTCAGGACAACTAACAAGGAGATGATAATGGACAATGCCCATCCCAAGGAACAGAGAGTGTCTGCAACTGCAAGCAAGATATTTCCATCCATCTGTGCCATGGCATCTAAGCTCCCTCTCAATTAGAAGCAGAGTGGGCATTGCCATCTCCAAATCCTCAAGATCGGAGAATGAACAAAGGACTAAAGTAGACTTATTATTATTCTACTATAGACTTATTATTATTATTGCAATGGAAGAATGCTCATCATTGATATAAAGGCAGTGGCCACCAGAGGTTCTGAGGGATGGGAGAAGGAAGAATAGATGTGATAAGGGGGCATTTTTGGGACATTGGAGTTGTCCTGCATGGCATTGCAGTGATGGATACAGACCATTGTATATTTTGTCATAACCTACAAAATTGTGTGGGACAGAGTTAAACTATAATGTAACTGTAATCCATGGTTATTAGCAATGCTTCAATATGTGTTCATCAGTTGTACAAATGTACCACAGTAATGAGGGACTTTTTTGATGTGGGAAATTGTGGGAAGTGGAGGGAGTGGGGCATATTGGAATCCCTTATGGTTTTTTTTGTAACACTTATGTAATCTAAATCTTCTTTAAAAATAAAATAAAATTAATTAAAAAAATAAAAGTATCTTGAACTTTAAAAACATCAAAAAAATTCAAACTATGTCAGAAAAACCTAAATATGTGTACATTCATGAATTGAAGTAGATGTAAAGAAAATTACCAGGAAGTTCTATAATAAATAGATATATGGGTGAAGTATTATTTATAATATAATAAAAGTAAATAAATAAGTATTATTTATAATATAATAAAATATTATTAAAATATTATCAGTAGGGGGTAAAACATGCAAATGTTATTGATAAGGTAAAATTTTCAGTTTTATTTTATGCATTTCTATATATTCTTAACTATTTAAACTAACAACATGTTCATGTCTTGAATACTTAAGAAAATTAGAAAGTATTGTCATTGAAAATCTATTTATATTGTCCTTTTAAATATAAATCTGAAAGGCCCTCATTACAATTTTTAAAAAACATACACTGAAAGAAAATCATTTTGATTAAAAAAATACACTGGAGGCATATAACAGCAAATTTGAGGAGGTAGAAGAAAGGATCAGTGAGCTTGAAGACATGGCCTGTGAGAGCGAACATATGAAAGAACAGATGAAAAAAAGAATGGAAAAAATTGAACACAGTCTCAGGGAACCAAATGATGGCAAAAGAAGTGCAAATGTATGTGTCATGGGTGTCCCAGAAGGAGAAGAGAAGGGAAAAGGGGCAGAAGGAATATTTGAAGAAATAATGGTAAACAATTTCCCAACCCTAGTGAAGGACATACATATCCGTATTCAAGAAATGCAACATACTCCCATCCAAATAAATCCAAATAGACCAAATCTGAGGCACACACTAATCAGAATGTCAAATGCCAAAGACAAAGAGAATAATGAGAGCAGCAAGGGGAAAGAGATGCATAACATAAAAGGGATACCCAATAAGATTTAGTGCCAATTTCTTATCAGAAACCATGAAGGCAAGAAGGGAGTCATATGATATATTTAAGATACTGCAAGAGAAAAACTTCCAGCCAAGAATCTTATATCTGGCAAGATTTTTCTTCAAAATTGAGGGTGAGTTTAGAATATTCACAGATAAACAGAAACTGAGAGTGTTTGGAACCAAAAGACAGGCTTTGTAGGAAATACTAAAGGGAGTGCTAATGCCTCAAAAGAAAAGAGAAGAGAAGAGAAAAGAAAAGAAAAAAGAAAAGAGAGAGGCTTGGAAGATAGTCTAGAAATGAAGATTATATCAGTAACTAAAAGTGTGAAAATAGTAGTGAAAATAATATATGACAGATTAAATACAAAGGTCAAAATGGGTGAAGTAAGAACTGCCTTTGCAGTAACAACATAGAAAGTTAATGGATTAAACTCCCCAACCAAAAGACACAGACTGGTGGAATAGGTTAAAAAAAAATATGAGGCATCTATATGCTGTCTACAAGAGACTCACCTTAGACCCAAGGATACTAATAGGTTGAAAGTGAAAGGCTGGTGAAAGATACTTCATGCATGCAGCAACAACAACAACAAAAAAAGCTGGAGTATCCATACTTATATCAGGTGAAATAGACTTTAAAAGCAAAGCTGTTATTAGAGACAAGAAAGGGCATTATATATGAATAAAAGTGGGAACTCACTAGGAAGAAATAATCATAAATACATATGCACCTAACCAGGATGCTCCAAAGTACATGAGGCAAGCACTGACAAAACTGAAGGGAGAAATAGATGCCTCTAAAATAATAGTTGAAGACTTCAATACACCACTATCAGCATTGGAGAGAACATATGGGCAGAGGATCATTAAAGAAACAGACAGCTTGAATAATATGATAAATGAACTAAACCTAATAGACATATACAGAACATTCCACTCCAGAACAGCAGGATATACATTCTTCTCAAGTGCTCATGTATCTTTCTCCAGGATAGACCATATTTTGGGTTACAAAGCAGAACTCAATAAATTCAACAATATTGAAATTATACAAAGCAATTTCTCTGAACATAATGGAATAAAGTTACAAATAAAAAAGAGGTGGAAAAAGGGAAATTTCACAAATATATGGAGATTAAACACACTCAAATAATCAGTGGGTCAAAGAAGGAACTGCAAGAGAAATGAATACATATCTCGAGATGAATGAAATGGGAACAGAACATATCAGAACCTATGAGATGCAGTGAAGGCAGTGCTGAGAGGGAAATTTATAGCCTTCAATACTTACATTAAAAAAGAAGAAAGAGCTAAAATCAATGACCTAACTACACAGTGGGAGGAACAAGAAAAAGAACAGCAAACTAATCCCAAAGCAGAAGGAATGAAATAACAAAGATCAGAGCAGAAATAAATGAAATTGAGAACAACAATAACAACAACAAAAAAACAATAGAGAGAATTAACAAAACCAAAAGTTGGCTCTTCGAGAAGATTAACAAAACTGATAAACCCTTTGCTAGATGGACACAGAAAAAAAGAGAGAAGATGCAAATAAATAAAATAAAAAATGAAAATGTCACACAGAAATAAAAGAGATCCTAAGAGTATACTATGAATGATTGTACACCAACAAACTATACAATATATATGAAATAAAAAGCTTCCTTAGAATGTATGAATAACCTACACTGACTCTAGAAGAAATGGAAGACCTCAGCAAACCAATCACAAATAAAGAGATTGAAACAGTCATCAAAGCTCCCCAAAATGAAAAGCCCAGGACCAGATGGTTTCAAAGGTGAGCTCTGCCAAACATTCAAAGAATTTATATTCCAAACTTACTCAAGCTCTTCCAAAAAAAATTGAACAAGAAGGAACTCTATCAGACTCATTCTATGAAGCCAATATCACCCTAATACCAAAGTCAGATAAAGCTATTGCAAAAAAGAAAATTACAGACCCATTTCCCTAATGAATATAGATGCAAAAATCCCCAAGAAAATCCTTGCTAATTGAATCCAACAATACATTAAAATAATCATTCATCATGATCAAGTGGGTTTTATATCAGGCATGCAAAGGTGGTTCAACACAAGAAAATTAATCAATGTAATACACCACATTAATAAATCAAAGAAGAAAAACCACACAATCTTATTGATTGATGCAGAAAATGCATTTGACAAAATACAGCATCCTTTCTTGATAAAAATACTCCAAAAGATAGGAATTGAAGAAAACTTTCTCAACATGATAAAGGCCATATATGAAAAACCCACAACTAACATTGGACCCAATGGTGAAAGATTGAAAGCTTTCCCATTGAGATCAAGAAAAAGACAAGGATGCTGTGATGGTTAGGCTAATGTGTCAACTCGGCCAAGTAATTGTGCCCAGGTGTTTTGTCAAGCAAGCACTGGGATAACTGTAATAGAAGGACATTTATGGGCTTTAGTCATCAGTAGTTTACTGCATAGATGGCTGATTACATCTATGATCAACCAGGGAGATTGCCATCAGCAATGAATGACGTTTAATCCAATCAGTTGAATGCCTTAAAAGGGGAAGTGAGTTCAGGATACAGAGAAAATTTCCCAGTCATCTTTGGACAGCCAACGTCTTCCAGAAACTCATCAAGGACCTTCATTGGACTTTCACTGGAGCCCTTGGCTTGCAGCCTGCCTGCAGAACCTGGACTTGTGCATCCCCATGGTCATGTGAGAGAATCTTATAAAATTTCTTACTATTTACAGATATCTCTTGTTGATTCTGTTTCCCTAGAGAACCCTGACTAATACAGCTTGGTACCAGGAGTGGTTCTCGAGGAACAGAATCTTAAATGTGGGATGTCTGAAGTGGTTCTGGAAGTTTTGCAATTGGCTCTCTATTCTAATTGGACTCAAGGGTACTAAGGACTCCCTTTCCAATAACGAAGAGGTCACTAACTGTCCATGGCATGAGTTGGCAATGGAGATATGCAAAATATCATCACTGGATTCCCCTACTTCCATGCTTATAGGAGGCAAGGATCTGGGTGAGAGTGTTTTCAACACCTTAACAGAGTTTTGTGGAGTCAAAAGGTATAATGATGTTGGCTGGCTCCTCCTAGATACTCTGGAAACAGTTACAAAAGAAAGAGATGAGCTAAAGGCTTCAAATTTGCAACTTAAATGCTGCATGAATGACATGAAAATTTCTATGAGTGCTCTGAAAGAAAATCTTTCCTGCAGGCAGGCCCCTATAGGAGACTCAAAACGCAGACCCTTAGGATTTTGGAGCAAAGCCCTGCCATCCTCTGCAGATAAATACTCTCCTTTTGAGAAACAGCTTTTGGCCTGCTACTGGGCCTTAGTAGAGACTTAACACTTAACAATGGGCCATCAGGTTACCATGAGACTTGAGTTGCCTATCATGAGCTGAGTATTGTCTGACCCACCAAACCATAAATGTGGGCATGCACAGCAGCCCTCCATAATAAAGTGGAATTGGTAAAAATGAGATAGGACTCAAGTGGGTCCTGAAGGCACAAGTAAGTTACATGAGGAAATAGCCCAAATGCCCATGGTCACCATCCCTGCCATGTTACCTTCTCTTTCCCAGTCCACAGCTTTGGCCTCGTGGGGAGTCCCTTATAATCAGTTTACTGAAGAAGAGAAAACTCAGGCCTGGTTTACAGATGGTTCTGCAAGATATGCATGTACCACCCAAAAGTGGACAGCTGCAGCACTGCAGCCCTTTTCTGAGACATCCCTGAAGGACAGTTATGAGGACAAACCCTCCCAGTGGACAGAACTTCAAGCAGTGCACCTGGTTGTTCATTTTGCTTGGAAGAAGAAATGGCCAGAGGTGCATTTGTACACTGATTCATGGGCTGATGCCAATGATTTGGCTGGATGGTCAGGGACTTGGAAGGAACATGATTGGAAAATTGGTGACAAAGAGGTCTGGGGAAGGGGTATGTGGATAGACCTTTCTGAGTGGGCAAAAAACATGAAAATATTTGTTTCCCATGTGAATGCTCACCAGAGGGTGACTTCAGCAGAGAAAGATTTTAACAATCCAGTGGATATGATGACCCGCTCTGTGGCTAATGCTCAGCCTCTTTCCGCAGCAACTCCTGTCATTGCCCAATGGGCTCATGAACAAAGGGGCCATGGAGATAGGGATGGAAGTTATGCATGGGCTCGGCAACATGGACTTCCCCTCACCAAGGCTGACTTGGCTACAGCCACTGCTAAATGTCCAATCTGCCATCAGCAGAGACCCACACTCAGCCCCCAATATGGCACTATTCCCCAAGGTGATCAGCCTGTTACCTGGTGGCAGGTTCATTACATTGGACCAGTTCCACTATGGAAGGGGCAGCGATTTGTTTTAACTGGAATAGACACATACTCCAGATAGGGGTTTGCATTTCCTGCATCCAATCCTTCTTCCAAAACTACTATCCATGGACTTACTGAAGGTCTTATCTACTGCCATGGCATTCCACACAGCATTGCTTCTGGTTAAGGAACCCATTTCACAGCAAATGATGTGCAGGAATGGGCACCTGCCTGAGGAATTCACAGGTCTTACCATGTTCCCCATCATCCTGAAGCAGCTTAATTGATAGAATGGTGGAATGGCCTTTTGAAGACTCAATTATGGCACCAACAACGTGGCAATACCTTGAAGAGCTGGGGCAATGTTCGCCAGGAGGCTGTGCATCCTATAAATCAGCATCTCTCTTATGGTGCTGTTTCTCCCATAGCCAGGATTCATGGGTCCAGGAATCAAGGGGTAGAAATTGGAGTGGTACTACTCACTATTACCCTTAGTGATCCACTAGGAAAACTTTTGCTCCCTGTCCCTGCAGCCTTAAGCTCTGCTGGTCTACAGGTCTTAGTTCCAAAAGGAGAAGTGCTGACACCAGGGAACACAACAATGATTCCATTGAATTGGAAGTTAAGACTGCCACCTGGCCACTTTGGGCTTCTCTTGCCTTTGAATCAACTGACAAAGAAGGGAATTACTGTATTGGCTGGAGTGATTGATCCTGACTATCAAGGGGAAATAGGACTACATCTACATAATGGGGGTAAAGAAGAGTTTGCCTGGAATACAGGAGATCCTCTAGGGCATCTCTTACTACTACCATGCCCTGTGATTAAAGTTAATGGAAAATTGCAACAACCCAATCCAAGCAGGACTAACAATGACCCAGAATCTTCAGGAATGAAAGTTTGGGTCACCCTGCTAGGCAAAGAACCACAGTCAGCTGAGGTGCTTGCTGAGGGTAACGGGAACATGGAATGGGTAGTGGAAGAAGGTAGTGATAAATATGAACTTTGACCATGTGACCAGTTATAGAAGCAAGGACTGTAATAGTGATGAATCTTTCTTCCTTGTTTTGTTTTGAGTGTGATTGTATATGTACAGAAAATGAATTTCTTTGTTTTCTTTCCTAAACTCTTCCCTTATCATATGACAAGATGTATTAGTTTCATGTCATAATATTTAAGGATGTCAAGTTTAAGAATGAATATTACCCAAAGACTTACACCTTATTCTGTAGGGAATTAATGCATTTCAGGTTATATGCAGGAAAGCTGATCATTGTTAGGTGGAAATGTATATATATACATGTCTGTTATTGTTTTTACTTAGAGACTAAGTATGGTTTAAGGTAATGTGTATGGTTGCCAAATTGACAAGGGGTGGACTGTGATGGTTAGGCTAATGTGTCAACTCGTCCAAGTAATTGTGCCCAGTTGTTTAGTCAAGCAAGCACTGGGCTAATTGTAAAACAAGGACATTTATGGGCTTTAGTCATCAGTGAGTTTACTGCATAGATGGCTAATTACATCTATGATCAACCAGGGAGATTGCCATCAGCAATGAGTGATGTTTTGTCCAATCAGTTGAATGCCTTAAAAGGGAAAGTGATTTCAGGATTCAGAGAGAATTTCCCATCCATCTTTGGACGGCCAGCGTCTCCCAGAAACTCATCAAGGACCTTCATTGGACTTTCATTGGAGTCCCTGGTTTGCAGCCTGCCTGTGGAATCTGGACTAGTGCCTCCCCACGATCACATGAGAGAATCTTATAAAATCTCATACTATTTACAGATATCTCCTGTTGATTTTGTTTCCCTAGAGAACCCTGACTAATACAGATGCCCACTGTCACCAATGTTATTCAATATAGTGCTATAGGTTCTAGCTAGAGCAATAAGGCAAGAAAAAGAAATAATAGATATACAAATCAGAAAGATCAAAGCAAAACTTTTGTGATTTGCAGATGATATGATCTGTATCTAGAAAATCTACAATAAAGCTACTAGAGCTAATAAACAATTTCATTAGAGTGTCAAGATACAAGATCAGTATGCAAAAATGAGTGGTTTTTCTATACACCAGTAATATGCAATCTGAAGAGGAAGTCAGAAAAAAAGATTCCTTTTACAATAGCATCTAAAAGAATCAAATATATAGGATTAAACTTAACCAAGGATGTAAAGCACTGTATTCAGAAGACTATACAATGAATTGCTGAAAGAAATGAAAAAAGACCTAAATAATTGGAAGAACATCCCGTGCTCATGGATTGAAAGACTAAATATCATTAAGATATCAATTCTATCCATATTGATATATAGATCCAATATGATCCTGATAAAAATTCCAGCATTTTTTAAACAAATGGAAAACACAATTATCAAGTTTGATAATTAGAAGGGTAAGGGACCCTGAATAACCAGAGACATCTTAAAAAGGAAAAGCAAAGTTGGAGGACTCTCAATTCCTGACCTTAAATCATATTATCTAGCTATGGTGTTAAAAATAGCATGGTACCGGTATAAAGATAGACACATAGACCAATGGAACCGAACTGATGGTTCAGAAACAGACCCTCACATCTCTGATCATGTGATTTTTGACAAGCGTGTCAAACCCACCCAGCTGGGGCAGTACAGTCTATTCAACAAATGGTGTTGGGGAAATGGATATCCATAGCCAAAAGAAAGAGAGGACTCCTAACTCACACCTTATACAAAAATTAACTCAAAATGGATCTAAGACCCAAATATAAAAGCAAGAGCCAATAAAGCTCCTAGAAGAAAATGTAGGTAACACCTTCAAGTCCTGGTGGTAGGTGGTAGATCCTTAAACTTTACACCAAAAGCATGAGCCATGTAAGAAAGCATGGATAAATGGGAACTCCTCAAATTTAAACACTTTTGTGATTCAAAGGACTTCATCAAGAAAATAAAAAGGTAGCCTACTCAATGGGAGAAAATATTTGGAAACCACATATTCAATAAGGGTTTGATGTCCATTCTATATAAAGAGATCATACAACTCAACAATAAAAGAGCAAGCAATCCAATTAAAAAATGGGCAAAATACTTAAATAGACATTTCTCCAAAGAGGAAATACAAATGGCCAAAAAACACATGAAAAATGTTCCATATCACTAGCTATTAGGGAAATGCAAATCAACACAACAATGAGATATCATCTCACACCTCATACAATGGCCATTATTTTAAGAAACAGAAAGCAATAAGTGCTGGAAAGGATGTGAAGAAATAGGAACTCTCCTTCCTGTTGGGGGGATTGTAAAATGGTGCAGCCTTTTTGGGAAAACAGTTTGGCGGTTCTTCAGGAAGTTAAATATAGAACTGCTATGTGATCCAGCAATTCCTCTACTAGGAATATATCCATAAGAACTGAAAACTGTGATGTGAACAGATATTTGCACACTGATGTTCATAGCAGCATTACTCACAATTGCCAAAAGATGGAAATAACTCAAGTGTCCATCAACCGATGAATGGATGAACAAAATGTAGTATATACATATGGTGGAATACTATGCTGCAGTAAAAAGAAATGAAATTGGGACACATATGATAACATGGATGAATCTTGAAGACATTATGCAAAGTGAAATAAGCCAGACACAAAAGGACAAATATTGCATATTCTCACTAAAATGAAGTAAGTAGGAAGAATAAATCCATGGAGTTAAAACCTAGAGTATAGTTTATTAGGAGGTAAGGGGGGGGGGATGCTAAGGAAGACTGATGTTTAATATATGTGGAAGTTTTAATTAACTTAACTGTAAAAGTGGAGAAATGGATAAAGTTGATGGTAACACATTATAATGAGTAGCAGTTACTTTATAAATGGGGTTGTGGCTGAAAAGGTTAGTCTAGGGATGTAAATGTCAATTGAAAGAAAGCTTAGAGAATAATCAAGGGACTGAATAATATAGTGAACCCATAGGTGGATGAGAATTGTGGTTAATAGTACAAATGCAAGAATGTCCTTCTGTAAACTAGAGTGGATATGCATCAGTATTGCAGGGTGGTGGGAATGGGGAGAAGCATGGGAAAAATACAGTTTTGTAACCTATGGACTATAGTTAACTGCAATACTGTGTTATTCTTGCATCAATGCCAAATATGTACTGTTTTAGTAATAGGGGGTATGGAAAATAAATGCCAAATGTACGCTAAGGACCATAGCTAGTGGTAATAGTCTGAAATAGTATCTCATAATCTGGAACAAATGTTCCACAATGGTGTGTTGTGTTGGTGAATGGGTGTTGTGTGGGAATTCCAAACATGTGCATGATTGTTTTGTAAGTTCCTGAGTGACATTGCAACGACAGATATAGGCCATTTTATATCATCACATAACATGCAGAACTGTGTGGGAGAGAGTATGGTCTACAATGTGAACTATGGTCCATACTTAATGGCAAAGCCCCACGATGTGTTTATCAATTGCAATTAATGTGCCACGCTAATGAAGGATGTTTATGTGGAAGGTTGTGGGAGGTGTCGGAGGTGGGGCATATGGGAATCCCTATATTTTTTGTGTAAAATTTATGTAATCTAAGTATCTTTTAAAAAATTAAAAAATTAAAAAATACATATATTTTAACAAAGCAACCATAAGAAAACTGGAGTGGCTATCCTTTATCAGACAAAATACACTTTAAGCAAAAAATTATACAAAGAAGGATATTTACTATGGATAAAAGGGACAATGCATCAAGACCACATAACAATTAGGAACATTTTTGCATTAAACAACTAAGCCCAAAAATATATGAAGCAAAACTGACATAAATGAAGGATGGAATAGACAATGAAAAATAATAGTTGGAGAATTCAATATCCCACTTTTAATAATGGATAGAACAATTAGGCATGAGCTCCATAAGGTTATAGAAAACTTGAAAAATTTCATAAGCCAACTAGACCTAAGAGACATATATAAAATATTCCTCCCAACAACAGCCAAATATATGTTCTTCTCAAATGTAACTGGAACATTCTTCATGATACACCATATTCCAGGCCATAAAAACCTCAATAAATTTAAAATAAATGATATCATGCATATATGTTCCTATGACAAAAATGGAATGAAAGTAGAAATTGGTAGTAGAGGAAATTTGGGACCTTCACAAATATGTAGAAATTGAGCAACACAGTCCTGTTCCAATAAAAAAGCCAAAAGAAATATTAGAAAATTCTTAGCGGTAATGAAAATGAAAATATAGGATATCAAAACTTACTAAAGGAGTTCTTAGAGGGAAATTTATAGCTTGAAATGCTTGTATTAAAAAATAAAGATCTCAAATCAATAACACTACCTTTCATTAAATACACTTTAAAAAAAGAACAAATTCAACCTAAAGAACTCAAAGGGAGGAAATGATAAAGAGCTGAATGGAAATTAATGGAATAGTAAAAAAAAAAATGAAGAAAACCAACCCCAAAATTGCTTCTTTTAAATGATCAAGAAAATTAATGAACTTTTGGCTAGATCAAGTAAGGAAAAAACAGAGATAGCTCAAATTACTAAAATCTAGAATGAAATAGGGGTCATTAATACTGAGCTTACAGAAATAAAATGCATTACAAGGGAATATTATGAGTAATAGTATGTCATTGAACTAGATAATTTGGATGAAATGGGAACACCCCCCCCCCAAAAAAAAAAAAAAACTACAAAAACTGGCTCAAGAAGAAATAAAAAATATGAATAGACCCATCCAAGTAGAAAGACTGAATTAGAAATCAAAAGGCTTCTTACAATGAAAACCCTAGACTCACATGGCTTCACTGATGAATTCCACCACATTTAGAGAATTAGTACGAATTCTCTTCCAAAACATAGAAGAGGAGAGGAGATTTCTTCACTCATTCTATGAGGTCAGTATTACACTGATACCAAAACCAGAATACATCTCAAGGAAAGAAAGTTATTCACATATATCTCTTATGACTATAGATGTAAAAATCCTCAATAAATCATTAGAAAATTGAACTCAGCAACATCTAAAAGGAATTATACACCATGATCAAGTACAATTTACCCTAGTCGTGCAAAGTTGACTTAACATCCAAAATTCAGTTAATGTAATACATCATATTGATGCAATAAAGGTTAAAAAAAAAAAGCTACGTGACCTCAGTAGATACATAGGACTTCAGAAAATTGAAAACCCTTTCATGTTTAAAAAAACACTCAAACTAGGACGAGAGGGAACTTTCTCAGCTTGATAAAGGGCATCTATTAAAACCCCACAGCTGAGTAGGTGATGCTCAGGTCTAACCTCCCCAGGGATCCTGAAGTTGGCTGTACCATGGTGGCTGCACTCCTGCAGAGGGTGCCCGACAGTTCACATTCTCAGGACCTTTCTTGAAACATTTGAATCTCTTGATCACCTGAGTCAAGTCTTGTAAAAACGCCTCTCTACGCCCTTGTTTCAGTGATATCACTCTTCTGCTTCACCTTCTACTTTGCAACTCTCCTGCTCCTTGATTGAAGCCATGGCCAATTTTTTTTTTTGCTGTTGTTGCCAGGGGAACACTTTCTTTGCCAAACATGCTTGGTGTCGAGGAAAGTTCTTGGAGGTGACAGAGTAGATTCTGGTTAAGACACCTTCTGAAAATAAACTAACTTTCCCACATGGTAATTATTTAATTACATCTGTCAAGACTGATCTTTATATCACTGATGCTGATTTTGAACTTTCTCGAGCGTTTAATTTTTTGAATGAGATAACGAAGATTTTCCAGACTACATATGGTTGGAGAGCACAGATAGCACTTCCATATGCCATAAATAGCAAGTTCTCAAGTGTCGTGGCTGCAAAGCTGAAGCATCACTCTGAGAATAAGGGCCAAGACAAAGTGATGGAGACTCAAATCCATGTGGATGAGCTGAAAGGAATCATGGTCAGAAATATAGATCCAGGAGCTCCATGGGGATAAAGATAGGAATTATTGATAGACAAATTAGAAAATCTTGTGGATTCATCTGTCACCTTCAAAATAACCAGCAGAAATTTTCCTGGAGCCATGTATATGAAGAATCTTAAGCTTACTATCATCATCATTTGATGGAGTTTCAATTAAAGGCCATGGCAACTGACAAAATAGAAGGTCACCCTGGAATGTAGGAAACAAGCCCTCCGGTCTCATGCTAATAGGAGCTAGGTGGGGAAACATCCTGAGCTTGTAAGATTTACAATGTCTGTGAATTTCAGGAAGGAAAAGAGGAACTGAGCCATTAACTTTTAAGACTTGCTCATTCTAGTAAAATGTAAACTGTCAAGTATCTATTGAATTTATATATGTACATACATATTTTCTTTGATCTAAAGCTAAAATAAAAGCCACACCTTATGAGGTGGCGGGGCTCTTCTCTGCATATCGGACAGAGAGTCCCCTGATCCCAGTTTTTCTTCTCTTTGTCTTATTCTTTCCTTCTCATCCGCGGCACCGTTTTCACAGACCCAGAGCCTGACCGGCAACATATGGCGCCCAACGTGGGGCTCTGAAAATGAAACTTTTCTTTCAGTCAGTGCGCGGACCAAGGGGCTCCTGAGAGCGGTTTAAAAAGAAAAAGAAACAGAAAAGGTAAGCTTCATCCTTGGAATCATCAGGGTAATGGGTAATCAGCAGTCGAACTTTGAAGAGTTCTCTAGAGTGTTAAAAACTTTATTAAAATGCACCGGTGTAACTATTAAATCCTGGGCTTTTGAGGAACTTTTTTCTCTTGTACAGAAACATTGTTATTGGTTTCAGCCGCAAGGGCGGGATATTTTAAACCTGGAACAATGGAAGTTAGTGATGAAAGCTTTGAAAAGAGCTCATCAAGAGGGAGAAATAATTCCCCTTCATGTATGGTCTTTGTGTAGTCTTATTTCTGTTGCTCTTGAACCTTTGCAATCAGATGAGGATGAAGATTGTGAACAGGATACTGCTATTGCTGGACCAATGGCAGAACAAGCTAATGGTGATTTTGATGAAAATATACATGAGGGGGTTAGTGAGCAGGCAGGAACAGATAGACTCATGTCTAATAGAAAGAAGAAAAGGAAAGAGGAAGCTTATGGAGCTTTTTCAGCGGTCACTATGCCGTCTGCTCCAAATTATGATTTGTTGTCTTTTGAGCCAGCATCTGCGCCACCTAAGGCATCTGCTGATCCATTTTTTACAACATTTGATGACCCTCCTAAAGTTTCTGTTTTTGTGCCAGCACCATCCTCCTCAATTATGAAAAGTATAGCACAGGGAAGTAGAGAAGGAGATTCAGAGGCTATGCAACTCCTTTCTACTTTTCCAGTAACTCAAATTCCAGCAGATGATGACAATCCCCAAGGGGGTATACAGTATGAGCATGCTCCTATTCCTTTTAAAACTATCAAAGAACTAAAACAAGCATGCACTCAATATGGTGTTAATTCTCCTTATACTCAAGGATTGGTGCAAGGAATGGCACAAGCAGACAGATTAATACCCTGGGACTGGGATTTGTTAGCTCGAGCTGTTCTTAGTCCAGCAGAATTTTTACAATTTAAAACTTGGTGGGCTGATGAAGCTAATATTGTAGCACGACGAAATCAACAGCAAAATCCACCAGTGCCTATTACTGCTGAACAAATACTAGGAATAGGTCAATGGGCTGGAGTTCCTTGCCAAGCTCAATATGATGATATTGCCATTGTACAAGTGCGATTGTGCTGCCTAGCTGCCTGGAGACGAATCTCCACTCCTGGACAGGCTGTACAATCATTTTCAAGAATTGTTCAAGGAAATACTGAACCTTACGTTGAATTTGTAGCTAGGCTGGCAGATGTAGTCAACAAGACAGTAACTCAGCCTGACCTTAAAGAGATGCTTATTCTGATGTTGGCTTTTGATAATGCTAATATTGAGTGTGAAAAGGCTTTGCGTCCAATAAAGGCAAATGGAGGTACTTTACAGGATTATATAAGGGCATGCCAAGACATTGGGTCTAATACATATAACATGACCCTTCTTGCAGCCGCTATAAAGGGACATAGTCCTATGATTAATAATTTAAATTGCTTTAAATGTGGGAAACCAGGTCATTTGAAAAAAGATTGCCGAGCCAAAACTGGTATAAGGGCGCCACCTAGCGGCAATAATAGATCAATACCGACTCGCGTATGTCCTATATGTCAGAAAGGGTTGCACTGGGCCAAGGAATGCCATTCTAAATATCATAAAAATGGCACTCTCATTAATAAGTCGGGAAACTTCCAAGCGGGCCTCGCTCAAGGCCCTCAGACAAACAATATGAGCACATTTCCCAACCTAGCTCAGATCTACCCAGTCAGCAACGGAGCAGCTTACTCCGGCCTGTAACAGAGCTTAAGGCAGTTACCAAAGGCAGTGCAGCTGTCGATCTTCCCTCAGCTGAAACCAAGTTCATTACGCCTTCACTTGGTATACAAAAAATAAGAACAGGAATTAAAGGGCCTATCCCAGAAAACAATGCAGGTTTCATCATTGGCCGCAACAGTCTTACGACCCAAGGTGTTTTGGTGCAAACCGGGATCATTAACTCCAATTTTGATGGAGAAATTTGTTTATTGGTATAAACTTTAACTCCCTATCAGATTGAATCAGGAGATAGCATAGCTCAACTTCTTTTGTTACCGTATCGTAAACCTCCTTTAAAATGTACAGAAGAATTTGGTTCCACTGGGCATAAAGTTTTTTGGCAAACAGCAATTGGAGATGAAAGGCCTGAAATTACCATAAAAATAAATGGAAAGATATTTTTAGGATTGGTGGATACTGGGGCTGATGTTTCTATTATTGCTAAACGATATTGGCCACAAGCTTGGACTTTGCAAAAGGTGCCTACAGTTTTCACTGGCGTTGGCACAATGACGGATGTTTACCAGAGTACTCAGATATTTAAGGTAGAAGGTCCAGAAGGACAAGAGGCTGCTCTGCAACCTTATGTTGCGGATGTAGGACTTAATTTATGGGGAAGAGACTTATTATACCAATGGGGAGCTTATTTGAATATTCCTCGTTTCTGATACAGCTAAACATCTTATTACTCACATGCAATATGCTCCCCCTTCCCGACCTGAAATGCGACATACTGGAGACTACCGTGGCCTAGGATATTCAAATTTAGAGTGGGGGCTACTGTTACAAAGGGCTTCGCATTGCCTTTAAAATGGCTAACAAACAAACCTATCTGGGTAGAACAGTGGACCCTTCCGAAAGAAAAATTGGAAGCCCTGAAAGAATTAGTGCAGGAGCAGTTAATGGCAGGGCATATTGAGCCCTCTACTAGTCCATGGAATTCTCCAGTTTTTGTAATTAAAAAGAAATCTGGCAAATGGCGCATGTTAACTGATTTGCGTGAAATTAACAAAGTTATTCAACCTATGGGATCTTTACAGCCTGGTTTGCCATCCCCAGCTATGATCCCACAAAATTGGCATATTATTATTATTGATTTAAAAGATTGTTTCTTTAATATTCCTCTTAATCCAAATGATAGAGAAAAATTTGCGTTTACTATTCCTTCTATTAATCATTCAGCTCCTACTGAACGATATCAGTGGAAAGTTTTACCTCAGGGAATGATGAACAGTCCTACATTATGTCAATCCTTTGTTCACATTCCATTACAAATTTTACGAAAACAATTTCCTAAGGCTATGATTATTCATTATATGGATGATATTCTTTTTGCCACTGAGCAATCTTCAGAGCTGAAACAATTATTTCAGCTGGCTAAAGAAATTCTTCCTCAACATGGGTTGCAAATAGCAGAAGAAAAAATTCAAAAACAGGTTCCTTTTCAATATTTAGGTCATACTATTAATAGAAATATTATAACTCTACAAAAGGTCCAGTTTCGAACTGATAATTTACGTACTTTAAATGATTTTCAGAAATTACTGGGTGATATTAATTGGGTACGGCCTACTTTAGGAATTCCAACTTATGCTTTAACTAATCTTTTCAATACCCTAACAGGAGACCCTGACTTAAATAGCCCTCGCATTTTAAGCCCAGAAGCAAAAGCGGAGTTAAAATGGTTGGAAAAAAGAGTGCAAAACAGCCAACTAACAAGGATAAATGTTAATCTTCCAATTTCTCTTTTAATATTTCCATCTTGCCATTCCCCTACTGGGATACTTTGGCAAGAGGAGGGCATAATAGAATGGATATTCCTACCCAACAAAGATACAAAAAAACTTCATACTTATCCTGAAAAAATCTCAGCAATAATATCAAAAGGCCGTATTCGCCTGAGACAGCTTATGGCTAGAGATCCTGATAAAATCATATTAGACCTTACAAAGCAGGAGCTTTCTCAGCTCTGGCAGTTCAGTAACTCTTGGCAAGTGGCCTTAGCAGATTTTATTGGAACAATTGACAATCACTTTCCAAATTCAAAATTTTTACAATTTTTAAAACGTATTTCATGGATTCTTCCTAAGGTTGTCAAACAACAACCACTCTCTGCTGCTCAAACTTACTACACTGATGGCAGCAGTAATGGAAATGCAGGCTATTTAGGCCCAACTATAAAATCTTGGAAAACACCTTATTCATCTGCCCAAAAGGTAGAACTTATGGCTGTTATTCACTTGCTAACTGATGTTTCTGAGCCTTTAAATATTGTGTCTGATTCTGCTTATGTTTGTCACGTTGTTTGTCATATAGAAACAGCTCAAATAACTCCAGCTTCTGAATTAGAAGTTCTTTTCCTACAATTACAAAAAACTGTTCGTGAACGATCTAATCCAATCTATATTACTCATATTCATTCCCATTCTCAACTTCCTGGCCCTATGGCTTCACAAAATGATTTAGTAGATAAACTTATTGCTCATACAGAATCTGCTGCTGATTATCATAAACTTACACATACTAATGCTTCTGGCTTACGTCATAAATATCCCCACTTAACAGTAAAAGAAAGTAAGAGGATTGTGAGACAATGTCCTACTTGTGGGCGCATAAATGCCCCCACTTTTTCTCCAGGAACTAATCCCCGTGGAGAACATCCTAATGAAATTTGGCAAATGGATGTCACGCATGTGCCCTCTTTTGGCCGCCTTCAGTATGTGCATGTGACAGTGGATACATATTCTAATTTTATTTGGGCAACTGCTCAAGCTGGTGAAAAGGCCTCACACGTACGTTCTCATTTATTACATTGTTTTGCTGTAATGGGCCTGCCAGCACAGCTAAAAACTGATAATGGGCCTGCCTATCTTAGTCAATCTTTCAAAAAATTTTGCAGTGACTGGAATATTAAACATGTTACAGGAATTCCATATAACCCTCAGGGACAAGCAATAGTAGAAAAGAGTAATCACTTATTAAAATTGATGTTGCAAAAACAAAAAGGGGGAGATGGAGGAGAATCTGCTAAAGAGAAACTATCTAAAGCATTGCTTACCTTAAATTTTCTTAATAGACAACAAATTTCTAATACCACAGCAGCAGAAAGACATTGGGAGGTTAAGAAAAAAGGGAATGTAAATGAAAAATGTGGACAACCTAAGACAGGCACAGTCACAAGAGCCTATGGAGGAAGACAAGTGTGACAGGAGGTCACCTTGTATCAGCTTATATAATGGTTCCTATGAGCTTTAATTAATAAAAAAGGGGGAAATGATGGAGTTTCAATTAAAGGCCATGGCAACTGACAAAATAGAAGGTCACCCTGGAATGTAGGAAACAAGCCCTCCGGTCTCATGATAATAGGAGCTAGGTGGGGAAACATCCTGAGCTTGTAAGATTTACAATGTCTGTGAATTTCAGGAAGGAAAAGAGGAACTGAGCCATTAACTTTTAAGACTTGCTCATTCTAGTAAAATGTAAACTGTCAAGTATCTATTGAATTTATATATGTACATACATATTTTCTTTGATCTAAAGCTAAAATAAAAGCCACACCTTATGAGGTGGCGGGGCTCTTCTCTGCATATCGGACAGAGAGTCCCCTGATCCCAGTTTTTCTTCTCTTTGTCTTATTCTTTCCTTCTCATCCGCGGCACCGTTTTCACAGACCCAGAGCCTGACCGGCAATGTTGTAGCAATTGTGTTTATCTATATCATTGTGTCACCTCTCTGTGGTGGATTTACATGGCCAAGCTGTATGAAGTAATAAAAAAGAAAAAGTTATCATTAACCAAGGATATGAGAGAATTAGGAGGTAAAAGCAATCCACGTGACTCAAGCCTTTCACTAATGACATGGTATCTGTTGGTCTCTTCAATCCTCTTCTTACTTTAAAAAATCTTGTTCTATGCCTCCAGATTTATCTTTATCCTATCAAAAATAATTATTAATATTGTTAAGAGGGCTATATTTCCTAAAGTGATCTACTCTCTTCAACACAATCTCTATAAAAATTTTAGCTGGGTTTTTACAGAATATGACAATGTAATTCTAAAAATCATATGGAAATGCAAGGAACCTAGAATAGCGAAAACAAATTTTACAAAGAAGAACAACATTGGAGGACTCATATTTTCCAATTTCATAACTTACTGTAAAACTATAGTAATCAATAGAACAATCAATAGAATAGAATTCAGAGTCCAGAATTAAACCCTCACATTTAAGGTTGATTGATGTTTCAACAAAGGCACCCAAACAAATCAATAAGGAAAGTATAGTCTTTCCAACAAACATTGCTGAAACAACTGGACACTCACATGGGAGAGAATATAGTTGGGCCCCTTCCTTACACCATACAAGAGATTAACGCAAAATGCATCTTACATAAATGTAAGAGATAAAACTCTTAGAAGAAAACATAGAAATAAATCTTGGTGACATTAGATTAGGCAAAAGTTTCTTAAGAACAGCACAAAAATAAAAATGACCAAATGAAAAAATAAGCAAATTGAACTTCATCAAAATTAAATACATTTGTGCTGCAAATAATAGTTGAAGAAAGTTAAAATAAAAACCCTCAAATGGTAGAATATTTTGCAAATCATAAATCTGATAAGGACTTATATGTAAAATATAAAAAGAACTCTTATGACTCAATGATAAAATTACAAATAGCTCAATTTAAAATGGGTAGAGGATTTGAATAGACATTTCTTAAAGACATACAAAGAGCCAATCATCACTTGAAAAAATGCTCAATATCTTTAGTGATCAGGGAAATGCAAATCAAAATGACAATGAGATGCCACTTCACACCTACTAGTAAAGTAATAATAATAAAAAATAATAATAAAGTGTTGGTAACATTGTATAGAAATAGAAACCATCATGCATTGCTTGTAGAGATGTAAAATGTTGTAGCTGTTGTGTAAAATAATTTGGCAGTTCCTTAAATAATTAAACATACAGTTACCGTATGTATTAGACAGCCAAAGGGGTGCTGATGTAAAGTACCAGAAATCTGTTGGCTTTTATAAAGGGTATTTATTTGTGATAAAAGCTTACAGTTACAAAGCCCTAAAAAGTCCAACTCATGGATGTTTTCTCACCAAATTCTATTGCCACGTGTTGAAGCAAGATGGCAGGAGATCTCTGTATGGTCTCTCCTTCCTTCTTCCTCTTAAGGCTCCGTGGGCTCAGCTTCTTCTGATCTCAGCTGTAGGCTGGCATAGGGCTCATCTCTATTCCTGGGGCTTTAGCAGTTTGAGCTTTCTCCTTTATGTGTATCTTCTTCTGTGTGTCTTCTTGAGCGAGTGTCTATTTACATAGCCCACCAAGGGGGTGGGAACTTAACCTGAGTTACACCCTACTGAAGTGGTCGAATCAAAGCCCTAACCTTAACATAATTTAATCAAAGACATCACAGCTGAATCTAATACAATCAAAGGATATCACACCCAGAGGAACAGACCAGTTTACAAACATAATCCTTCTATTTTGAAATTCATAAATAATATCAAACTGCTACACCACATGACCCACCAATTGCATTCCTAGGTATATGGACCAAGAGATCTGAAAACATGTTCATACAAAAACTTGTACACTAATGTTCATAGCAGCATTTATAATAGTCAAAGGAGTGGAAACAACCCTAATGCCTGTTAACAGATGAATGGATAAATAAAACTTGGTATATCCCTATTAATCTCACATAAAAAGGAATACAGTGGAGACAGGGGCAAGATGGCAGTAGAGTAGGGAGTTCCAAAAGTCAGCTCATCCTAGAGTGCACTTAGTAATCAGGCAGAAGCTATATAAATTGCCTGTTTGGGTGCTCAGGAGACCAGAAGAGCACCGTGCAACATCCTTGGAAGTACAGAAGAAGGAGGCTGCCCATCTGTGGTGAAGATTCAGGACAGAGCACTCCATGCTGCAAAGAACAGTGCCAATCCCCCACTGGTAGAGCAGAACACCTTAGGAGCTATTCCTTTGCTGGAGTTGGAAGCTCCATTTCACAGAAACAGGGGAGGATGAGATGGTAGGGCACTGACTTCAGCTACTGATTAGTAAATTTGGCTGGGTAAAATCCAGTCCTAAGTACAGCTAAAGTCTGAAACTGTCCAAGTCAGAAACAGGCCAGTGGCTTCCATTTTAACTCTGCCCCTAGCATGAGGGGAAGCAGGGCTGACTGAAAATCACACTGTGGGGAGGGACTGGCTTTTTCCACCCAGGTCAGATTTCTGCCCTGCCCCTTGCAGGAAGAAAGCTGGCAGGACCTGCGCCAGCCTCTCCAGGAAACTGCAGTTGCTTTCTGCATGCATGGACTAGATTGTTGGGTACACCTGTGGCTCCGTTCCTGTCCCTGACAGAACAGGAGGTGCGGCAGTGCTTCCTCAGGTTCTTTGGTGACATTTGGCCCACACTGCCTAGACTATTACCCACAACTGTGACTCCATCCACAACCCTGTCAGGGCAGGAGGGGGCAGTGCTTCAGCAGCCTCTCTGGGTAACTGAAGTTGCTTTCAGTCCACACAGACTAGATTTTTGTGCATACTTGTGGATCCATCCCTGCCCCTGGCAGGGCCGGGGGGGGGGGCGATGTTTCAACAGATACCCTGGGCAACTGCAGTCACCTTTGGCCCACACTGCCTAGACTATTACCCACATTTATGGCTCCATCTCCACTCCTGACAGGGAAGGAGGGGGGTGGTGCTTCAGAAGACTATCTGGGCAACTGCAGTCGCTCTTGGCCCACATAAACTAGATTACTGCACACACCTGTGACTCTATGCCCATGCCTGGCAGGGGAGAAGGTGGGGCCAGTGCTTTGCCAGTCAATCTGGGAATCTGTGGTCAGTTTTGGCACATGCGACTTAGTTTACTGCCCAAATCTGTAGTTCCATTTCTGCCCCAGGCAGGGGAGAAGGGTGCGTGGAGCTTCATCAATCTCTCTGGGCAACTAAAGATCATCTTGGTCAGCATGGCTTGGACCATTGCACAAGGCTGCAGCTTCATCCTCGCCCCTGGCAGATGAGGAAAGTTGGGAGAGCTTCATCAGTTCCTGGGGCAATACAGTCAGCGTCAGTCTCCACAGCTTACGGTACCAAACACATTCTTGGCTCCTGCTCCATGACCAGCAGGGAGAAAGGGCAAGAAACAGATCGATACTAGCTGAAAATATTCAGATTGGCAAAACATGAGCTATTATAAAGTTCCAAAATAAGTAGAACCAATTATCTAAGATGGGCTGAGGCACAAAGCCAATCAAATAAAAAGCCCTAGACTGAAAAAAAGAAACTGAGACCAGAATAAATACATCAAGTAAATCAGATGCCAAGACACCAACAAAAAATTACAAGCCATACCAAGAAACAGAAAGATATGGCCCAAAGGAGCAAACTAAACCTAGAGATGACATAAAGGAGTTGAGACAACTAATCACAGATGTTCAAAGAAATCTCCTTAATAAATTCAACAAGATGGCTAAAGAGATAAAGGATATCAAGAAACACTGGGTGAACACAAAGAAGAATTTGAAAGAATATATAGAAAAAGAGCAGATCTTATGTGAATAAATGGCACAGTAAATTAAACTAAAAGTACATTGGAGGCTGTATTAAGGACACAGAGGAGCTTGGTCATGAAGAAAGAGAAAAGGCCCTGGGAAGAGAAACAAGCCATTTGCCTGAGAGTCTACAGCTGACCTTGTGGAGATAGCAGAGTTGCTGAGCCTGGAGAGAAGCAAGCCCCGGGAAGAGAGGAAACCAGAAAGCCTGAACCCTCACAGACATCAGCAGCCATTTTGCTCCAACACATGGCAATAAACTTGGGTGAGTGTATTAGTCAGTCAACGGGGTGGTAATGTGAAATACCAAAAATGGGTTGGTCTTTATAAAGGGTATTTATTTGGGGTAGAAGTCCATAGATATGAGGCCATAAAGCATTAAGTTTCTTCTCTCACCACAGTCCATTGCCACGTGTTAGAGCATGACAGCTGCCGGCGTTTGCCAGGGTTCAGGCTTCTGGGGTTCCTCTCTACCCGGGGCTGCATTTCTCTCTGGGCTTAGCTCCTGTTTCCTCCACAAGGTCAGCTGTAGACGATCAGGCAAATGGCTTGCTTCTCTTCTCCTGGGGCCTTCTTTCCAACATCAAAACTGCTTCTCAAAACACTGCTTCTACTCTGTTCTTTGCCTTGCCTTTTATATTCAATTCCTCACCCACCAAGGTGTTGGGCTCAACACCCTAATCATAACCTAATCATGCCCAGATTAACAGATCAGTTTACAATCATGATCCAATTATATTTTTGGAATTTATAATTACATTAAATTGGCCAGCGGTTACAGTGAGGGAAGTAACTTATGCTTTATGGCCTGATAACTGTAAGCTTCAACCCCAAATAAATACCCTTTATAAAGACCAACAGATTTCTGGTATTTTGCATCAGCACCCCTTTGGCTAACTAATACAGAATTTGGTACCAAGGAGTGGGGAAATGCTTTTGCAATTCCCAAAATGCTGGAATGGTTTTATAAATGGGTAAGGGATACTTTTTGGAGGAATTGTGAGATGCTTGATCGAAAAGGCCAACAGTGCTTTGAAGAGACTTTTTATTATGCCTTAGAAGTACATGATGAAACTATTATTGGAAACTGGAAGAAAGGCAATCCATGTTTTAATGTTTCAGAGAACTTAGTAAGGTTAATTCCTGATGTTTTATGGAGGACAGAATTTGAAAATGGTGAGCCTGGGCATTTAGCTAAAGAACTTTGCAAAGTAAACTCAGAGAATGCAGCTTGGCTTCTCCTTGCAGCTTATAGCAAAATGCTAGATGAGAGAGATAAGCTGAGGACTGAATTGTTGGGCACAAAGAAACCAGAAACTGATTCCAGAAATTCCAAGCCTCTGGAAATCAAGTCCCCAGATGATAGTGCCCTTTTTAAGGACTTTCCTAAACTTGGAACTTGTAAATCAGGATTGAAGATGCAGTTATCTAGGAAAGACTTGTGGAAAGTCTTATTGTCTGATGGCTTGGTCCCCTGCTTCTTGCATGCTAAACCGAAAATGTTTTTGAGAGAACTGTATGAAAAAAACCACTGTCAGCTTGGACTAAAAGAGACATGGAAGGGAGAGATTGAAGGGGAAATGACTTCAAGAGGAAAACCATGGAAGCTGAGGTCTGGAATTAAAACCATGGAAGCTTGGTCTTGGGCCAAGAGAGGAACCCCACCCATGTGTACATAGAGGGTGAGTTTGCCCTGGCAGTTGAAGAGGGTGGATGTTCCCACCTGATGTTCTGGGAGAGTTTTTCTGCCCCAGGGTACAGAGAGGGTGGAGCAAATTCCTCAAGGATTAGGGCGGTTAAGGTCAGCACCCCATAAGTCTGAGAGGGGTGTGCCTGTCCCCCTGGATTAAGGAGGCCAGGTGGTCAACTTATTTCTCTGAGAGGGTTGAGCCTGTATGACAAAGGTTAGGGAGGATGTTGTCTTCACTTCAATGTACTACGGGGGTTAAGACTCTAACCCAAAGTTTGGGTAAAGTGTGGAAATCACCCCAGCAATCTTGGAGGGTAAGTTCTGGAGCTTGGTTGACACCCAGGTGCTTGATGAGGGTGCAACCAAGAGAATGGCCATTGGGTAAGCCTGTGGAAAGGTTGGGCCCCCATGTGGCCCCAAGGAGAAGAAACCATCATCTTAAGAATGACTCTCAGACTTTGAAATCGCATGGAGAATGCCCTGCAGGTTTACTGAAATGTAGAGGACCAATGACTCATGTTTCCCCCCCAATTTCTTCTTATGGTAAAGAAAATGTTTATCTTTTGTCTGTCCATTTGTGTATTGGAAGCAGATAAATGGTTCTGTAAGTTTTAGAGGTCTACAGCCAGACGGGACTTTGCCCTAAGACAAACTGTATTTCTTTAAATTGATTGTGATATGATTTTGTACTTGCACTGTTACTGATTTAAGGACTTCTGAATATTGTAATGTCTTTTTGGAATTTGGAGAGAGGAATGTAGCAGTTTGGCATTGTTTATGAATTACAAAAATAGATATTGGATTATGTTTGTAAACTGGTCTGTACCTGGGACTGATTAAATTATGATTAGGGCTTTGATTGGACCACATCTGTAGGACGTTGAGTCCCTGCCCCTTTGGTGGGCAGGGACTCACAGATAAAACTACATGGCAGAGAAGAGGAGTTAGTTGGAGTTTTTAAGCTGGAGCCCCTGGAATTAAGCACACAGAGGAGCTTGGTCGTGAGGAAAGAAAGAAGGTCCTGGGAAGAGAAACAAGCCATTTGCCTGAGAGTCTACAGCTGGTCTTGTGGAGATAGCAAAGGAGCTGAGCCCAGAGACAAGCAAACCCTGGGAAGAGAAGAACCCAGGAAGACTTAACCCTCACAGATGTCAACAGCCATTTTGTTCCAACACGTGGTAATAGACTTTGGTGAGGGAAGTAACTTATGCTTTATGGCCTGGTAACTGTAAGCCTCTACCCCAAATAAATACCCTTTATAAAGACCAACAGATTTCTGGTATTTTGCATCAGCACCTCTTTGGCTGACTAATACAGAGGCATACAATATCAGACTTGAAGAATCGGAAGAAAGGATCAGTGAGCTTGAAGACAGTCTCCAAAAGCGAACAAAGAAAAGAACAGAAAAAGAAAAAAAATGGAAAAAACGGAAAAGGGCCCTTGGGAACTAAATGACAGAAAGACACATGCAAAATTACATCATTGGCATCCTAAATGGTGAAGGGAAAGAAAAAGGGGCAGAAGGAATATTTGAGGAAATAATGATAGAAAATTTCCCAACTCTTTTGAAGGACATAGATATCTGTGTCCATGAAGCACAACATACTCCAATCCAAATAAATCTGAGTAGAACTACTCAGAGACATATACTAATCAGAATGCCAAGTGCCAAAGATAAAGAGAGAATTCTGAAAGCAGCAAGAGAAAAGTGATTCATCACATACGATGGATGCCCAATAAGACTGTGGTGATTTCTCATCAGAAACCATGGAGGCAAAAAGGCAAGGTCATGATATATTTAAGACATCATGCAAGAGAAAAACTGCCAGCCAAGAATATTATATTTGGCAATATTGTCTTTTAAAAATGAGGGCAAGTTTAGAATATTCACAGATAAATGAAAACTGAGAGAGTTTGGCACCAAGAGACTGGCTTTTCAGGAAATACTAAAAGGATTGCTGCAGCCTGAAAAAAAAAAAAAAAAAAAAAAAGGCAGGAGAGAAAGGCTTGAAGAGAGTTTGGAAATGAAGAATATCATTAAATGTAACTAAATGTGTAATAAGAATGATAAAAATAAGATATGACTGATAGAACCCAAACGTCAAAAAGAGTAAAAGTATGACCTGCATTTACAATAATAACACTAAATGTTAATGGATTCAACTCCCCAATCAAAAGACATAGAGACACAGACTGGGGGAAGGGATAAGAAAATATGAGCCATCTATATGCTGTCTACAAGAGACTCACCTTAGAGCAAAGGATACAAATAGATTGAATGTGAAAAAGATACTCCATGCATGCAATAACTAACCAACCAAACAAACAATCAAAAAAACAAAACTGGAATTGCTATACTTATATTGGATGAAATAGACTTTAAAAGCAAAGCTGTCATTAGACATTAGGAAGAATATTGTATATTAATAAAAGGGGCAATCAACCAGGAAAAGAAACCAATCATAAATATATATGCACCTAAACAGGGTGTCCCAAATTACATGTGACAAAACAGAAGGGAGAAGTAGATGTCTCTACAATAATAGTTGGAGACTTCAATACACCACTCTTATCATTGGATAGAACATCTGGGAAAAGGATCAATAAGGAAATAAGAGAGTTTGAAAAACATGTTAACTGAACTAAACCTAAAAGACATACTTAGAACATTGCACATGAAAACATCAGGATATACATTCTTCTCAAGTGCTCATAGATGTTTCTCCAGGATAGACCATACGTTTGGTCACAAAACAGATTTCAATAAATTTAAAGAGATCAAAATTATACAAAGCATTTTCTCTGATCATAATGGGATGAAGTTGGAAATCAACAATAGACAGAAAAAGAGAAAATTGACAAATATATGGATATTAAACAACACACTCTTAAATAATCTGTGGACCAAAGAAGAAATTGCAACTGAAATCAGTAAATATCCAGAGATAAATGAAAGTAAGAACATAGCATATCAAATATATGGGATGCAGTGAAGGCAGTGCTGAGGGAAATTTTTAGCCCTCAATGCTTACATTAAAAAGAAGAAAGAGCTAAAATCAATGACTTAACTAAACAACTGCAGGAACTAGAAAAAGAGCAGAAAACTATTCCCAAAGCAAACAGAAGGAAGGAAATAACAAAGATCAGAGCAGAAATAAATGAAATTGAGAACAACAACAACAACAAAACAATAGAGAGAATTAACAAAAACAAAATTTAGTTCTTTGAGAAGATCAACAAAATTGACAAACCCTTAGCTAAACTAAGAAAGAAACAAAGAAAAGATGCAAATAAATATAATAAAAAATGAGAGGGGGCATTACTACTGATACCACAGAAATAAAAGATATCATCGGGGGATTCTATGAACAGTATGCCAGCAAACAAACTAGACAATGTAAATGAAATGGACAAATTCCTAGAAACACACAAAAAACCTACAGTGACCCAAGAAGAAGTAGAAGACCTCAACAAACCAATATTAAGTAAAGAGACTGAAACAGTCATCAAAACGTCCCTAAAATTAAAAGCCCTGGACCAGATGGCTTCACAGGTGAATTCTCCCAATCTTTCAAAGTAGATTTTATACCATTTTACTCAAACTCTTCCAAAAAAAATTGAACAGGATGTAAGGCTCCAAACTCATTCTATGAAGCCAACATCACCATGACACCAAAGTCAGATCAAAATATTATACACAAAAAAGAATATTACAGACCCATTTTATAATGTATACAGATGCAAAAATCCTCAATAAAACACTCACCAAAAGAAACCAACAGCACCATAAATAATTATTAATCATGATCAAGTGGGTTTTATACCAACCATGCAAGGGTGATCCTGCAACTTTGCTGAACTCGTCTATTTGTTCTAGTAGCTTTGTTGTGAAAAATTTTTTGGGATTTTCTAGATATAGGATTATGTCATCAGCAAATAGTGAAAGTTTTACTTCTTCCTTTCCTATTTGAATGCCTTTTTTTTTTTTTTTTTTTTAAGTACCGGGGGCCGGGGCCGAGGATTGAACCCAGGACCTCACATGTGGGAAGGTGGTGCTCAATGAATGAACCACATCAGTTCCCCTAAGTTGGTTTTTTGTTTGTTTGCTTGTTTTTTTTTTTTTTGTTGTTGTTGTTTTATTTCTTTTTTTTTTTATTATTATGGGTAAAAATCAAAATTCTCACAATACATACAAACATTTGCAAAATGATATATAAATATATGTGCATATATGTGTATTTGCTTACAAAAATGTTATTTATATATATATATATACATATATTTTAAGAGGTGCTTAGATTACCTAAAATATTACAGGGAACCCACTGGGATTCCCATGTTGCCCACCTCCCACACCTCCCACCACATCCCACACAAACATCTCCCACAGTGTGGCCCACCAACCTCAATGAACTTACACATCCTGGAGCCTTGCCACCAACCATAGACCACAGTTCACACTGTAGACCACACTCTCTCCCACTCAGTTCTGAGTGGTGTGTGCTGATTTAAAATGGCCTACATCCATTGCCACAACAGTACTCAGGACAACCTCCAACTCCCAAAGAAGCCCCTGTATTTCAACTGCTCATCCCCTCCCTACCCAAAAACTGTCAAGTGGCCACTGGCTCCACCTCATTGTTATAATTTCTTGCATTGCAAGAATCACCATATGTGAGCAAGAGAATACCATCAAGTCCACTCTAGTCCATAGTTCTTCCCCCAACCCAGAGGCGACTGGGATGGTGATGTCCACTCCAACTCCAAGTGAGAGAGGGCTTATATCCCATGGATATGGTGGGTGGGATGATCCTGCCTGCAGATGCAGGCCCTCTCCATTCCCTGGGATGGCCATTTCCCATCGTTGTCTCCTCACCAGGTGAAGTTGTTTTATTTCTTTAGGAGGCACCAGGGACGGAACTCAGGACTTCCCCTGTGGGAAGCAGGCACTCAATCACTTGAGCTACATCCACTCCCTTGGATGCCTTTTATTTCTTTCTTGCCAAATTGCTCTAGTTAGGTCTTTCTAGCACAATGTTGAATAACAGTGATGACAGTGGACATCCTTGTCTTGTTCCTGATCTCAGTGGGAAAACTTCAGTCTTTCTCCATTAAGTACAATGTTTGCTGTGGATTTTTCATATATGCACATTATCATGTGGAGAAAATTTTTTCTATTCCTATCTTTTGGAGAGTTTTCATCAAGAAATTATGTTGGATTTTGTCAAATGCATTATCTGCATCAATCAATCTGATTGTGTGATATTTCTTCCTCAATTTAGTAATGTGATGTATTACATTGATTTATTTTCTTGTGTTGAACCACAAGATTGAACCCACTTGATCATGTTGTATAATTCTTGTAATGTGCTGTTGGATTCAATTAGCAAGTATTCTGTTGAGGATTTTTGCATCTATATTCATTAGAGAAATTGTTCTATAATTTTCTGTTTTCATGTTATCTTCAACTGGCTTTGGTATTAGGGTGATGTTGGCTTTGTAGAATGAGTTTGGTAATGTTCCCTCCTGTTCTATTTTTTGGAAGAGTTTGAACAAGATTGGTATTAATTCTACTTTGAGTGATTGGTAGAATTCACCTGAGTTCATCTGATCCTGGGCTTTTCAACTTTGGGATGTTTTTGATGACTATTTCAATCTCCTTACTTGGGATTGATTTGTTGAAGTCTTCTATTTCTTCTAGGGTCAGTGTAGGTTCTATGTGTTTCTAGGAATTTGTCCATCTCATCTACATCATCCAGTTTTTTGGCATATAGTTGTTCATGTATCCTCTTATGATCTCTTTTATTTCTGTGGGGTCAGTAGTAATGTCGCCCCTCTCATTTCTGATTTTATTTGTATCTTCTCTCTGGTTTTTTTTTTTTTTTTTTTTTTGCCTTGTCAGTCTAGCTAAGGGTTTGCTGATTTTGTTCATCTTTTCTAAGAATGAACATTTGGTTTTGTTGATTCTATTTTTTCCCTCAATTGCATTTATTCATGCTTTAATCTTTGTTATTTCTTTCAAGTTCTCTATTTCCATTTGATTTTTTGTCCAGTTGTTCTATACAAAGATGAGAGTGTTGTATTGATGTCTCCAACTATTATTGTAGTGACATCTACTTCACTCTTCAGTTTTACAAGTGTGTTCCTCATGTATTTTTGGGTGCCCTGGTTAGGTGCATAAATATTTATCATTGTTGTTTCTTCTTGGTATACTGCTCCTTTTATTAATATATAATGACCTTCTTCATCTATTATAACAGTTGTATTTAAAGTCTATTTTTTTCAATATTAGTATTGTTACTCCTGCTCTATTTTTGGTTACTGTTTGCATGGAATATCTTTTTCCAGTCTTACTTTCAGTCTATTTGTGTCCTTGCATGTAAAGTGAGTCTCTTGTAGACAGCATATAGATGGCTGATATTTTTATATCCATTTTTCTAGTCGATGTTTTTGATTGGGGATTTCAATCCATTAACCTTTAATGCTCTTACTGTAAAGGCATTACTTTCTTTGTCCATATCTTTTGACTTTCCATTGACCTATCTTAGTATATTGTCTTTCTTTTTACACTTTTTGTTACCCTTACTAATCATCCTCATATCTACACTCTTTTCAAGGCCACTCCCTCCTATCTTTACCTTTCAGTTGCAGCACTCTCTTCAGTATCTCTTGTAAATTTGGTCTCTTGGTGACATACTCTTTTAGTTTTTGTTTATCTGTGAAATCTTTAAACTCACCCTCAGTTTTGAAGGACAGTTTTCCCAGATAATGAATTCTTGGCTGGCAGTTTTTCTCTTTCAGAACCTTTAGTATATCATACCACTGCCTTCTTACCTACATGGTTTCTGAAGAAAAACTGGTACCTCGTCTTACTGAGCATCCCTTGCATGTGATGAATTGATTTTCTCTTACTGCTTTCAGAATTCTCTCTTTATATCTAGCATTTAACATTCTGAATAGTAGGTGTTTCAGAGTAGGTCTGTTCAGATTTATTCTGTTTGGGTTGTATTTTCCTTATTGAATATTGATATTTATATTTTTCATAAAGGTTGGGAAATTTTTGGTCATTATTTCCTCAAATATTTTTTATGCCCCCTTTCCATTCTCTTCTCCTTCTGGGACACCTATAGTGTACATGTTTGTGTGTTTCATATTGTCATTCTGTTTCCTGAGACCCTGTTCCATTTTTCCCATTCTTTTCTATTTCTGTTCACCTGACTTTACAAATTCAGATGCCCTGTCCCCAAATCACTTATTCTGTTCTCAACCACTTCAACTCTGCTATTTTATACCTCTAATGTTTTTTTTTTAAATCTCTTCCATTGTGTCTTTCATTCCCATAAGATCTTTTAGTTTTCTTTGCAAACTTTCAAATTCTTCTTTGTGTTCAAACTGTGTTTTCTTACTATTCTTAAGCTCTTTAGGCATCTCATTGAATTTATTAAGGAAATTTGTTTGGATACCTGTGATAATTGTCTCAAATCATGTATTTTGTTTGAAGGTTTAATATGTTCCTTTAGCCAGGCCATGTCTTTCTGTTGCTTAGCATGGCTTGTAATTTTTTCCTGGTGTCTTGGCATCTGATTTTTTTATGTGTTTATTCTGTGCTCAGTTTCTTTCTTTAGCCTATGTCTTTCTTATCGGTTGGCTTTTTGCTAAAGCTTCCTCTGATCCTCCTGCATGGATGTTAGTCTGTTCTGTTTGTTTTTTATTTGCCACTGTATATTTTTAATATTCCTTTTTTCTTCTCTTGCTGCTATTTCCTGGAGGGATAATTTTGTTAGAAGAGCCCCCCTGGAGACAACTTTCCCAGGTCTGGTTTCTCAGTCAAAACAGGTTCAGGGTACCTATGAAGGGAGTGTAGACCAATTCCAGTTGCTCTGGAGAAGAGACCATAAAGACCTCCAATCTTCTCCTTGATGTCTCCCCCAGTCTAGGCTTTCCTAAAGTACCCAGCAGATAGGACTCTTTATCCAGTTGTTCCATGCTGCCCTAAGGTTATTCTGTGCCTTTAATTCTCGGCTGACTTAACTCCAGGTGAGGGTGTGGATGACGCTGAAGTTGACAGCCTACCTGGAATTAAACTGTTGCATTACTCCCAGCCCCTAAGATCTGAGTTATCTGATCAAGTGTCACCCTCTGTGCTAGGCCCCTACCCCAGGTGGGTGAGGTGACTCTCCTTACACTGTCTTGAGAGTGATCAATAGGCTCTTGGTCCTTTCCTTCCTGGGTAACCTTGGGGATGAAAGTGCAGTAGCTTTTCAACATGTGCAGGGTGAAACTGCCTGCACTCCTGGCAGAGTGCATGCTTTCCTTCCTTCTGGGGGGCATTGGAGCCAAGTGTGCAGCAGCCCTTTTAAGGTGGACAGAGTGAATCTTCCCACCCTGCCCACAAGAGAGTGAGAGCTTCTTCTTTGTCCAGGGGCACCTTGAGGCCCTGTGTGCAGCCCTTCAGGGTGGACTGGGTGAATCTGCCCACACTGCATACAAGAGAGTGTGCACTTCCCCTCTTTCCAAGGGGCATTCTCTCTGTGAATCTGCCTGCTCTGCCCCTAGAAAGTGCTCAGACTGCACCCCAATTTCCACATCTGTTGGGTGTGGGGGCCTAAGCAGTGGCTTTCTGAAATGGGTTGCAGGATCTGATCCCTACAGACCTGGGCCCCTGTGTATTTTTCAGTAACCCCTGCTTCCACTCCTGCTGGGGGTGGAGATGGCACAAATGCTGCTGGCTTCTTGATGGCTTGGGCTGGTTTAAACCACAGCTGTGTGCAAGATTTGTAGAAATAGTAACACTCCTTCAGTCTTGGTGGGAATGTATAATGGTGCAGCCTTTGTGGAAGACAGTTTGGTGGTTCCTCAAGAAACTAAACATAGAACTGCTGTATGATCCAGCTATCCCTCTACTAGGAACCTATCCAAAAGGACTGAAAACATAGATGTGAACAGACATTTGCACATCAATGTTCATAGCAGCAATTCCCAAAAGATGGAAACAACCCAAGTGTCCATCAACCGATGAATGGATAAACAAACGTGGTATATACATATGATGGAATACTATGATACTGTAAGAGAATATGAAATTGGGACACATATGACAACATGGATTAACCTTGAGGACATTGTGCTGAGTGAAATAAACCAGTCACAAAAGGACAAATATTGTATCGTCTCACTAATATGAACTAAATACCAAGAATAAACACATGGAGTTAAAATCTAAAGTATAGGTTAGTAAGAAATATAATGAGGTCTGAAAAGAGATACTAATGCTTAATATATGTAGAATTTTAAATTAGCTTGTTTGTAAAGTGTAACATTATATTGAATATAACTAAAATGGCTGATTTATAAATGTGACTGTGGCTGAAAGGGAGAGTCTAGGGGTGTAAATGTCAGTTGAAAGAAAACTAGAAAATAATCTAAGAACTGTATAACTTAGCAAACTCAGTGGTGGATGAAGATTGTGTTTAATAGTACAAATATAGGGAAGCGGCTGTGGCTCAATCAGTAGGGCTCCCGTTTACCATATGGGAGGCCCCGGGTTGGGTTCCCGGGGCCTCCTGGTGAAGGCAAGCCCACCCGCACGGCGTGGTTAGCTGACCCAGCGAGCACAAGCAGCAAGGGGGGGATAAATGAATAAATAAATAAAATCTTTAAAAAAAAATAGTACAAATACATGAATGTTCTATGAACTAGAACAAATGTAAATCACTATTACAAGGTGGTATGAATATGGTGGTGCATATGGAAAAACAATTAATGTAATTTATGGACTATAGTTTACAGCAATTATTTCAACTCAGCTTTGAAGTGCATGGGTTGGGGAAGCTGTAAAACCAAAGAACGCCCCAGGCAAATGATTAGACATGAGCTTTATTGTGACTTACCAATAGGAGAGGATCTTTGAAGGCAGCCAGTTGAAGAATGAAGTTAGTGCTCCACAAAGAAGTGAGGAAAGGAGGGGGAATATAAGGGGTCTCAGGACAAAGACATTCCATAGGGTATGAGAACAGAGTTTCTGAAAAAGTTACATGAGGCACACAAATGGGGTGTTTGGTGATGCTATCACAGGAAGGGAGTATACAGTCTTGAGAAGAATAGTTTGCAGTAGGCCCCTTATTTTTTTTTGAAAAATAAGTGTCCAGGTTAGGCTGGGTGGTTATGTGCTTCGGGATGTGTTTCATTTACCGGGGGTGGGGGTCCCGGTTCCTTGGCTCCCACAATCCTCCCCCACACAGCAGCCAGCATTAACCATGGGACACACATTGCATCCACATTCCACAGCAACAGTATAACAGAAAACAGAATAATAAGAGTCCTCCACTAAAATTTAGTAGATCTATGAAGACATGTTGCCAGGGTCAGGAAAGGGAATTAAACCAGTAAGGTAGGGGGTAAGTAGTCAATTTATGAATGTGCTGTATCTGCTCTTACATATGATTTAGAGCTTGTGAAATACTATGGGAGTGATTGTGAATATATACACAACATTGAATATTAATGCTGACAGTGAAATTACATAATTTGGGGGTAACCACCCCATATTACAGATTCCTTCTTGTTGTTCCATACAGACAGGGGCAACATGACCTAAGGTGACAGATTCAGCTGTTAACCATCCTAAACCATCACTTACAGCATATCATAATAAAGCTTTAGACTTATTCACCTGTTCCCTTACAAGGGAAAAAATATAATTATGAGTCTTATGGAAAGACAGAAGCTGGATTTCAGTCTTAAATGAGGTCTTGTTCCAAACTTGTCACTGGGTCCTATTTCATGCTGTAATTTGCAGGACAGTCCAAGGAAGGCCAGTAGAACCCAAGGATGGCAGGTTTGTGCAAACCCAACATTGGGTCCGATTGTGGGCATGAGTTACAGCTCAAGCCCATTGCAAGAAGGTATTGGCTAGAGTGCTATGGGTGAAAAGAAAGATGTTTATGGGGAACAATAAGGGGCAGATCATGCTGGTCTAACAGCATAGAAGTAACATTTCCATTAGTTGATAACAAAGTTACCAGGTAGGGAGGGTTATGAAGGGGTTTCCAATACCATACATTTTCCCCTTCTAAATTATCTGAGTTGTCTTCAGTGACATAAAAAACTAGTTTAGGCATAAGAAGAGTTAACAAAGATACACATAGGGTCCCAACAGGAATAGGAGACCTCAGATTATTAATAAAGGTTTTTACTGGCATTTTTATATAAACTGTGGTCTTATAACAATGTTTTGGGACACTCCTATTCCCCATGGGCTTAAGATTCCCAACTAGCGAGGCTGCATAGGCCAGAGGACCTCATTTTCTCCAGTTTGTATAGTTTGAGGCATAGGCAACAATAGATTATTATTAGTTCCCCTTTTGGGTTGCAGGGTGGCTGGCCTTTAACTTGTATTCTCAATGCTTGCATTGGTCCTGCTGTTAGCATTTCATTTGGAGCAGGGGCCTCAACCCACGGTGCTGAATTTAAAAGGGTTAAGGCTGGATACAGCCTCTTAGTCCATTGTTGTAAAGATCCATTATCGCCTTTAATTTGTTCCTTTAAAAGGCCATTCATTCTTTTTATAAGACCTGTACCAGTGGGGTTATAAGGTAGATGGAAAGTCCAAACAATATCCTGGTCCATAGCCTAAGACTGCGTGAGGTGACCGGTAAATGGAGTTCCTCAATCACTGTCAATTTGGTGTGGCACTCTGTATAGGGCTCTTACTTTTTCTAGGCAGCAAATAGTAGCCTGCTGGTTGTTCTTTTCTACTGGGAAAGACAACAAGAGTTCCGTAGCAGTGTCTGTGGCAGAGAAAGCATACTTAGCCCTTTCTGAGAGCAGGAGGGGACTGATGTAATCTACTTGCCATAATGAGACTGGAGTTTGTGCTCAGCCAATATGCCCCATTCAGTGAGGTAATTGTTGCTGTCATTGGAATGAGCATGATGGACACTCATGGGTAATGTCCACGAGCTGCTGCAAGTGACAGACAGCTGGAACTGCTGGGCTAAGAATCATAGGCTCTAGTAGCCATAAAGGACAGCCCATGACAGTTCATTGTTCCTCTCTTATTTCTATTATCTGCAATCCAACCCTGGATACGGATGGCAGTCTTCAGAGTGAGCCGACACTATTGGGTTAAGCCCTCTACTTGTAATAGGGCATTGTATGCTGCACATAGTTGCTTTTCTAAGGGGCTATATTGTGATTTGGCCCCTTACCACAATTGTGACCCAAACCCAACAGGTAGTTGTTTAGAATGTTGCCTTTGCCACAAACACCACCCAAAGTCAATATCAGTGCTGGTCACATCCAATTCATAGGGTAAGTCAGGGACCCACCCCTTTAGTGCTTGAGCCTTTGCCATTGTCCTCTTTGCTTCTTTAAAAGCAGCCTGCTAGGGGTCCTCTTATTCCCATTCATGACCTTTCCTGATTAATACATACAATGGTTTTAATATCTGAGCTAAATGAGGGATGAACAGTCTCCAGTACCTCAACAACCCCAGAAAGGCCATCAATTGTTTTAGAGCTTGTGGTATGAGAAAACATTGTACTTTGTTAACTACAGCAGAGGGTATAGATTTTGTCTTACCTGACCAAACAACACCCAAGAATTTGACAGAGCAGCCAGGACCTTGCAGCTTGTCCCATTGATTGATTGGGACATTCAATCAATTGAATGCCCATTCCTGGCTTTCAAGATGAGATACTATTGTCTTTGATGCTTCTTTTAATTCTGAAAGAAAATTACTGGTTAACATGATAGCATCAATATAATGAAATAGGGTTACAGCCACAGGTTTCTTCCATGCAGCTAGATCCTTTGCCACAAGGCGAGGCTGTGACAGATGGTCAGGCTATACACATAGCCTTGGGGAAGCACTGTAAAAGTCCATTGTTGGCCTTCTCACAGGAAGGTGAAAGCAGGCTGGCTTGACTTGTCTAAGGAGATACTAGGAAGATCTAAAACAAAGTGATAGTGACATAACTGGGAACCAATTTCTTGCAATAAACTAGCAATGTTTGGGACAGCTGCATACAGTAGTGGTGTTACTTATTTATGATAATTTACTGTCATGCACCACCCTGTGGCAGTCCCCTGATGGTCACTCTTTTTATGTAGCTATAGGGCTGCTGCTTCAGTGAAAGTGGGGCAAAGCAGATGAAAATGAGCCAAAGCATCTGCCTCTTGATTTCCAGGCAAGGAGGTTGTTTCTGTGATGTATAACATTTAAAAAATAATTTCAACCATGATTAACAACATTATAGTGTTAATATTATGCAGAAAACTGTTAAATTTCTAGGAATTTTATACAATCCTTAAGTATTTATATGAACATTTTATCCTTACAATTTTGATTTACAGAAGGTTAGAAAATTCCTTTTAATTTTATAACACTTTCTAAACACTTTTTATTTAACTTATAACATATCAAATGAAGTTAACTATTTTATTACTTCACTTTTTTTAAGGTGAAAGAACAAATATTTTGCAATAGTTTGAAATTAAAAAATACCTTTCAGGGTTTGATTTTGATAAAGCAAAATGTTGAAAGTTGTCAGGTTTGAACATTATATTCTTTTAAATGCGAGAACACTTTTTTTTTTTTTAACAACTAAGGACGTGATAAAGTTAATATAAAGTACAAGAATCTATTTTGGTAAAACAGACTTTCTGCTTTGTATACCAATTATTCAAGAGAAAGTTCTTTGTAACTTTTTACTGTAACAGACTAATGATTTAAGAAACTTTGTCACTGTAACAGAGAAAGAACCAGATTTTAGTTTTGCATCAGTATACTATTTGATACTAAAGCTTTTAACACTTTATAGATAGACCCATTAAATCTTATTCAACTTTGACCATAAAATTCCTTTTTGCACAAAACTTCTGCACCTACAGTATCCATTTATGTTTTGTCCCACATTTTACATTTTCTCAATAACCAGTCATTTCCTTGGGACAAAATTACTTTCTTTTCCCTTAATAATAAAAACATATTTTATATACCTTACATGCATAAGTTACCAAAATGATTTTGGAAACTGTCTCCAAGCAAATTTTTTACAAGACACAATTATCATTAACACTAAACAAGCTTGTCAGAATAATGATTCAATTGGACTATATGCAAACATAACTTTTTTTTTTTTCATTTCAAATACTTAGAAGGATGCAATATTAGAACATTGATAGCTTATAGGGGATTGTTTTTGGAAATATATGCTTTCTTTGGTTTACTATTTATCAGTTTTCCAGTGAGACATAATGTGAAACATTTACAAGGAGACATTTCTCAAACAGTTTTCTGGAGGCAATTTGTCAGGGAAGGCTGGCTGCCTTCAGGATTAAGCCATGATTTAATTGCAGTCTTGCAAAAGCAGCTAGCATTTTCTATTTTTTTTCTTTTCTTTTTTACTTTCATAGAGTTGTCCAGTTCAAAAGTTACTAAACTTTAACAGCACCAAGTTTTTTAATGTGGCTATCCAGATATAATTAGAATTAATATGGAAACAAAACAGAGAACATTAATGTTGCTAAGTTTTTCTGCTTCTCCAGCAGCTAAAGTAATTTTATCAGCCCCCACTAGTCCACAGTTGCACCATCCAGGTGACAGGAGGTTTGAGGAGTTGCTGCCAGAATGTTTTCCTTATCTCAGTTAAAATTCCAGCAGAATATTTTCTTACAAGCATGGTTTCACTGACAAGTGCCCTGTTTCACACCTCTGCTTGTGTGGGATGTTGTATCTGTGATTTAGCCTTTCTTTGCACAAGTGTTCTAACATGATTTAAAGATTCTTCTATAGGTGCTACATCTGAATCACTATCTCCTTCTTATCTAGTTGCTCAGAGAGACTTGTCACCAAGGTGGAGGTGGAAGTCTGCAAATCCCTTTCTAGCTTTAACTCTTCTTCTAAAGGATGGATTTCTTTGTTTTCCTTGAGACAATCTGCTGTAGTTAATTGCAACAGCCAGCCAACTACTGTGGCAGCATGCTTATCTTTACTAAATGTCATAATTTTTCATTCTTGCAGCATGCGCTCTATTCCCATCAGCGTTTTTGGGGCATCCCCATACTCATATGGGGTTCCACAACAGGCAAGCACATGGGCAACCCTGTATTCATTCAGCAGACCCCACTCATCTGTTCCCTACTCATTCAGGAGGGCAGCCACCCCTCGCCACATGGATGCTGCAGGACAACTCAGGATTTCCCCCGTGGATTCTTCCTTCCCGGAGCTCATGCCCACTACTACCAGTGGTCCTTCGGTCTCCTGGCTGGCTTGCCAATTGTTTCAACCCAAATCTGAAGTTCATGACTTGGGGCATCTGTAAGACCAAAGAATGCACCAGGAAAATGGTTAGACATGTGCTTTATTGGGACTTATGAAGAGGAGAGGATCTTTGATGGTGGCCGGTCAAAAAATGAAGTTAGTGCTCCACAAAGAAGTGAGGAAAGGAGAAGGAGGAGTATAAGGGGTCTCAGGACAAAGACATTCCATAGGGTATGAGGACAGAGTTTCTGCAAAAGTTACATGAGGTGCACAAACAGGGTGTTTGGTAATGTGATCACAGGAAGGGAGCATACAGCCTTGAGGGGATTAAAGTTTGTAGTAGGCATGTTACTTTTTAACTAGTTAGTGTCCAGGTTATACCAGGCAGTTAAGTGCTTCAGGCTTGTTTCATTTTAGGAGGGACATCCTGGTCCCTTGGCTACCACAGTAATATTGTAATATTCTTGCATCAATGACAAAGAAGGTACTATATCTATGTTAAGGGTCACTAATAGGGGATATGTTATTTTTTTTGTATTGAACTAAGGAAAATGTTTTAAAATTTACTGAGGTGATGACAGCAGAACTCTGATAAAACTGAGAGCCACTGAGTGTACACTTTGGATGGATTGTACAAAGCATAAGACTGTATAATACAGTAGTGAACAAAATGGTGGATAGACTGTGGTTAATAGTCCAAATATGAGAGTGTTCTCTCATGAAGTATAACAAATGTAAAATAATAATACATGGTGTCAATAATTGGGGGAGTTCATGGAAAAAATACACCAAACGTAAACTATGTACATAGTTAGCAGTAATATTTTTATGATGTTGTTTTATAATATGTAACAAATGTTCCAAAACAATGCAAGGTGTTGGTGGATGGGAGATGTATGGGAATTTTGAATGTGTTATGCATGATTGTTTTATAAGCTCACAACTACTCTAATAAAAAAGGAATAGAGTACTGATTCGTGTAATAATGTGGATGAAACTTGAAAACATGCTGTATGTAAGGATCCAAACAAAAAGGGTCACATATTGTATGCTATTATTTATACAAAATGTTCAGACTATATAAATCCATAGAAACAGGAATTAGATTATTAATGCTTACCAGGGTTTAAGGGGAAGGGGGAATGTGGAGTGACAGCATAATGGTACAGGGTTTATTTTAGGGGTGATGAAAATGTTTTGGAATTAAATAGAGGTGTTAGATGCTCCACAAATTAAATGTACTAAATGCCACAAAATTGTATACTTTAAAAGGTTAAATCTTATGTAATTTTATCATTGGCAAAAAAAACAAAAAACAAAAAAAAACAGTAAAAATTGTGTGAAAGTCTAGGGTAAAATATTTGCCAACTGTATATAGTTTTTCTTTCACATTTTATTTTATGTTTTAGGGTATCAGAGGCGTTTTTTAAAAATAATTAATTTTTAATTTATTTTTAAAGAAGCTTTAGATTACATAAAATATATAAGGGCTTCCCATATGCCCCACTTCCTCACCCTCCCACAATTTTACACATTAACACCATCCTTAATTAATGAGGTACATTTGTTACAATTGATGAACCCATATTGAAGCATTGCTCCTAACCATGGACCACAGTTTACATTATAGTTTACACTCTGTCCTGCACATTTGTAAGTTATGACAAAATATACAATGACCTGTATCCTTCACAGTCATGTCATGCAGGACAAATCCAATGTCCCAAAAATGTCACCATATTACAACTATTCTTCCCTCTCCCATCCCTCAGAAACTCTGGTGGTCACTGCCTTTACATTAATGATAAGTGTTCTTCCATTAATAGAATAATAATAAGTCTATAGTAGAATAATAATAAGTCTACTTTAGTCCATTTTTCATTCCCCATTCTTGAAGATTTGGAGACGGTGATGCCCACTCTGATTCTCATTGAGAGGGGGCTTAGATCCCATGGAGCAGATGGATGGAGCAATCTTGCTTGCAATTGCAGACACTCTCTGTTTCTTGGGATGAGTATTGTCCATCATCATCTCCTTGTTAGTTGTCCTGGGTGAGTCCAATGAACTGGAGAGTAGGTGTTGCAACTCTGCTGAGATTCAGGGCACATCTGGCACATGGACAAACCAAAGATTTAATATCTGGGACATATATTTATCAAGTATAGTGCTAATTATTGGCTCAAATAAAAGGAGCAGAAGAGCCATGAGTAGATAACCTATAAATGAGTCTAACTCTGTTACACTGGGGAACATAAATTCCAAAGGCCCACTGACAGGGTGCTGAATTCCTGAGCTGTCTGCCCTGCTTATCATTTTTGCATATCTCTAGAGCCCTCAGGAGCCCTGCTATATGAGGCATTGTGTACTTTGGCAGTCAATGAGATCCTGCTGTGACTTGCATAAGCGTAACTTCTGGAATGACCTCCCGACACACTTTGAAATTTCATAGCCATAAAAACCCATTTGTATTTACCATTTCCCCCTTTTGGTCAAGGTCTTTTTCCATATGCATTGCTAGTTGGAACTTGGTAGTAAACCCTTGGTGCCAGGGAGGCTCATCCCAGGGAGTCATGTCCCATGCTGGGGGGAGGGGGGGAAGGTAGTGTGTTTATATGGTGAGTTTGGCTTAGGGAGAGACCACATTTGAGCAAAAAGGAGTCTTTCAGGAGGTAACCCTTAGGCAGTATATAATACTAGGTTAAGTTTCAATTTCACAAGAAAATGTTCATAAGTACAATCATCACTGTCAAGGGCCTGGCATAATGGTCTGTTTTTCTTCAGTAGACATTGCCTTTGCATTTGGGGGATTCTTGCTGTCCTATTAGAAAATGTAGCAGAACTCCCTGGGATAGGAATTCAATATTCTTTTGGTTATTGAGTGGATCTCCACCCACTGAGACATTGTCCCATGAACACTTGAACATATTCATATGTCTTAGAGGCATGCCCCAGGTGAACCCCTTCCCATGCATTCCCACATCACTGACACCCCACACCGGTGATCCTCCCCTGCCACTGCTGTGACCCTTCTATGATCCAAAACCTCTCCAAAAATAAAGCCAAGAATATAACCAAATAAAATTAATAAGAAAGTGAAATAATTTTAAAAATGACTAATAAAATACCAAAAAATTTAAAACAATTTAAAGTAATAAAAAATTAAAAATAAAATTTTAGACATATCTGATCACTGTAAAATCTGTTGTCTTGTATGTACAGTGACATTTTCTTCCATATATTCCCCCATTGTCTTATGTTTTTCATTTTATCTTCAAAGGAGCTTTAGGATACAGAAAAATCACACAGAAAATACAGGTGATTCCCATATACTCAACACCCACCCCTTTCCCCTCTCCCTTATTAATTACATTTTACATGTAGATGGTACATTTATTACAATTGATGTACAAATATTGAAGCATTGCTGCTAACCATGGTCAATGCTTAACATTATGGTTTACATTTTGGATCGTACACCTTTACAGGTTTTGACAAAATTTTAAGTGGCCTATATCTGTAATTGCAAGATAAACTGAACAATTTTAATGTACTAAAAATGCCCTACATTCCATTTATTCTATTCTTCCATCACCTTTCCCTCAGAACATATGGTAATTCCTAAGTTTCAATTTTTGAAGAATAAGATTCATAGTTACTTGCAATAATATTGAGGGCTTCACATATTGGTCTGTTTTCTTTTATTAGGCACTGCCTATGTTCTTGAGGGATTTTTGTACCTCTAATTGAGAACAAAGCAGGACTCCCTAGGATGGGAGCTTAATATTTTCATGTTTATTGTTTGGGTCTCCACCCACTATGACCAGATGAACACTTAGATATTCCATAGAAGCCTGCCCCCGGTGCACCCTATTCTGTATACCCTTCCTACCTGACACCCTACACCAGTAACCCTGCCATATTTGCCAAAAGAATATTTCCAACATTATATGTTTAACTACAGACCTGCAAAACCCCAGAGTTCATCTGCTCCTTCCCTCGACCCTCTCCTTGTACCCATGGATAATCCAACCCAACCCCCCAACTACTCCCCCTCACAGACCAGCACCACCCAACCCAGTCACATCACTGCATCACTGACACATCCATTCACTGCACAACCACACCCTGCCAGCTTAAACATTTTGCCATTATGGGCATCTGCTTACCACCCTCTACTTCCTTTCTGTCTCCTGTAAACCTGTCTTCCAGACTCTAGCTCTGCGAATCTGCTCAATTTGCTTAATTCATATCAGTGAGATCATGTAATATTTGTCCTTCAGTACCTGCCTTACTTCACTCAACATAAGGTCTTCAAGATTCATCCATGTTATCCCATGTGTTAATACTGCATTCCTTCTTATAGCTGAGTAATATTCCATTGTATGTATATATCCATTCATCTGTTGATGGACATTTGGATTGCTTCCAACTTTTGGCAATAATGAATAATGCCTCTATGAACATTGGTGTCCATATATCTTTTTGTGTCCCTGCTTTCATTTCTTCTGGGTATACACCCAGCAGTAGGATTGCTGGATCATATGGCAGTTCTAGAGTTAATTTCCTGAGGAACCGCCAAACTGTCCTCCACAATAGCTGCACACTTCTACATTCCCACCAGCAGTGCCTAAGGGTTCCTGTTCCTCCATATCCTCTCCAACACTTGTAGTCCTCTGTTTTTTAATAGCCGCCAGTCTAATGGGTGTAAGATGATATTTCATTGTAGTTTTGATATGCATTTCCTGAATAGCTACTGATGTTGTGCATCTTTTCATGTGTTTTTCAGCCATTTGCATGTCTTTTTTGGAGAAGTGTCTATTCAAATCTTGTAGCCGTTGGGCAATTTGATGAAATTATGAATTCCAAAAATATAATTGGATCATGCTTGTAAACTGATCTGTTAATCTGGGCATGATTAAGTTATGATTAGGGCGTTGACTGGGCCACATCAGTAGGGTGCTGAGCCCCACCCCTTGGTGGGTGAGGGAATCGAATATAAAAGGCAAGGCAAAGGACAGAGGGAGCAGTTTTTGAGAAGCAGTTTTGATGTTGGAGTTTTGATGTTGGAGAGGAGGCCCCAGGAGAAGAGAAGTGAGCCGTTCGCTTGATAGTCTACAGCTGACCTTGTGGAGGAACCAGAAGAGCTAAGTCTGGAGAGAAATGCACTCCCAGGAAGAGAGGAACCCAAGAAGCCTAAACCCTGGCAAACGTCAGCATCTGTCTTGCTCCAACACATGGCAATGGACTTTGGTGAGAGAAGAAACTTAATGCTTTATGGCCTGGTATCTGTGAACTTGTACCCCTAATAAATACCATTTATAAAGACCAACCCATTTTTGGTATTTCACATTAGCACCCCTTTGGCTGACTAATACAAATATCTTGCCCATTTTTTAAATGGGTTGTTTGTCTTTTTATTTTCAAGGTGTGGGATTTCTTTATATATGCTGGATATTAGGCCCCTATGGATAGTTGGGTACCAAATATATTCTCCCATTGAGTATGCTGCCTTTTCACTTTCTTGACAAACTGCTTTGAAGCATGAAAGTTTTTAATTTTGAGGAAGTCCCATTTAACTATTTTTTCTTTCATTACTCGTGCTTTGGGTGTAAAGTTTATGAAACCATTTCTTACTACAAGAACTTGTAGATGCTTCTCTACATTATCTTCTAAGAGCTTTATGGACTTGGCTTTTATATTTATATCTTTCATCTATCTTGAGTTGATTTTTGTGTAAGGTGTGAGATGGTGTTCCTCTCTCACTATTTTGGATATGGATATCCAGTTCTCCAAGCACCATTTGTTGAAGAGGCCATTCTCTCCCAGTTGAGTGGGCTTGGTGGCCTTGTTGAATATCAGTTGACTGCATATGGGAGGATCTATTTCAGAACTCTCAATTCAGTTCTATTGGTCAGTATGTCTATCCTTGTGTGAATAACATGCAGTTTTGACCACTGAAGCTTTGTAATATATTTTAAAGTCAGGAAGCATGATTCCTCCAATCTCATTTTTCTTTTGCAATATGTCTTTGGCTATTTGGGGATCCTTGCACTTCCAAATAAATTTCATAGTAAGCTTTTCCATTTCAGTAAAAAATGCTATTTTAATTTTTATTGTGTTGTGTTAAATCTTTAAATCAATTTGGGTAAGATAGACATATAAATGATGTTTAGTCTTCCAATCCATGAACATGGAAAATTCTTCCATTTATTTAGGTCGTCTTTGATTTCCTTTAACAATTTTGTGTAGTTTTCTGCATAAAAGTCCTTTACATCTTTAGTTAAATTTATTCCCAGGTATTTGATTCTTTTGGTTGCTATTGTAAATGGAACTTTTTTCTTGATTTCTTCCTCAGATTCCTTATTATTGGTGTACGGAAATGCTACTGATTTTTGTGCATTGATCTTATATCCTGCCACTTTACTGAACTCATCTATCAACTCTAGAAGCTTTGTTGTAGATTTCTCAGGGCTTAATATATATAGGATTATGACATCTGCAAATAGTGAAATTTTTACTTCTTCCTTTCCAATTTGGATGTCTTTTATATCTTTTTCTTGCCTAGGTTCTCAAGCCACTACTTCTAACACAATGTCAAATAAGAGTACTGACAATGGGCATCCTTGTCTTGTTCCAGATCTTAGAGTGAATGCTTTTAGGATTTCACCATTGAATATGATGTTAGCTGTGGGTTTTTCATATATACCCTTTATCACAGTGAGGATGTTTCCTTCTATTCCTATCTTTTGAAGTGTTTTTATAAGGAAAGGGTGCTGTATTTTGTCAAATGCTTTTTCTGCATCAATAGAGATGATCATGTGATTTTTTTTTATCTGTTAATTTGATGTATTACATAGACTGATTTTCTTATGTTGAACCATCCTTGCATACCAGGGATAAAAACCCACTTGGTCATGGTGTATATTTCGCTTGATGTGCTGTTGAATACGATTAGCAAGTATTTTGTTGAGGATTTCAGCATCCAGGTTCATCAGAGACATAATAGTTTTCCTTTCTTGTCATGTCTTTATTTGACTTTGGTATTAGGGTGATGCTGGCATCATAGAATGAGTTAGGCAATGTTCCCTTCACTTCTACTTTTTGGAAGAGTTTAAGCATGATTGGTGTTAGTTCTTTCTGGAATGTTTGGTAGAATTCACCTGTGAAGCCATCTTGTCCTGGGCTCTTCTTAGTTGTGAGGTTTTTGATGACTAATTCAATCTTGTTACTTGTGATTGGTCTGTTGAGTTCAATAATTTCTTCTTTCATCACTGTAGGCTGCTTTTGTGATCCTAGAAATTTGTCTCTTTCATCTAAGTTATCCTTCTTGTTGGCATACAATTTTTCAAAGTATCCTCTCATGATACTCTTTATTCCTGTGGGATCAGTGGTGATATCCTATTCTTTATTTCTTATTGTATGTCTTTGCGTCCTCTCTCTTTTTTTCTTTCTTAGTTTACCTAAGGGTTTGGTCAATTTTATTAATCTTCTCAAAGAACCAACTTTTAGTTTTGTTAAATGTTTTGAGTGCTTTCTTATTTCAATTTCATTTAGCTCTGCTCTAATCTTTGTTATTCCCTTCTTTCTACTTGCTCTGAGATTAGTGTGTTGTTCTTTTTCTAATTCCTCCAGGTGTATAGTTAGGTCTTAGATTTTAGCTCTTTCTTCTTCTTCTTCTTCTTTTTTTATTATTGTGGGTAAAAATCAAATTTTACACAATGCAAACCAATATTTGTAAATTGATATATAAATATATATGTGCATTTGCTTACACAAATGTTATTATATATATATTTTAAAGATGCTTAGATTATATAAATGTTACACAAAAATTACAGGGATTCCCATGTTCCCCACCTCCCACACCTCCCATAACATCCCACATAAACATCTTTCATTAGTGTGGCACATCACCTGCAATGGATATACACATCCTGGGGCTTTGCCACTAAGCATGGACCATAGTTCACATTGTAGACCACACTCTCTCCCACACAGTTCTGCATGGTATATGCTGATATAATATGGCCTATATCTGTCGATGTAATGTCACTCAGGATAATTCCCAAGTCCTGAAAAAGCCCCTGTATTACAACTGCTTTTCCCTTCCCTGCCCCGAAAGTGTCTGGTGGCCACTGGCTCCACCGCACTGTTATAATTTCTTCCATTGCTTGAATCACAATATGTCTACAACAGAATACCATTATGTCCACTCTAGTCCATAGCTCTTTCCCCAATCCTGAGGAGTCTGAGATGGTGATGTCCACTCCACTTCCAAGTGAGAGTGGGCTTATATCCCATGGATACGGTGGATGGGATTATCCTGCCTGCAGTTGCAGGCTCTCTCCATTCCCTGGGATGACCATTGTCCATCATCGTCTTCTCACCAGGTGACTTGGGTGAGTCCATTGAGCTGTAGATTAGGAGTTGCAGCTCCACCAAGATTCCAGGCACAGCTGGCACATGAGCAGGCCAGAGGCTCCAGTTTCTGGAAGTACACCTACAAACTCCAGCATCACATATAGGTTTGAGTAGAAGAGACTGATGGACCATGTGCAGGGAGGACTTATTTGAGTCCAACTCTGTCACTCTCAGGAGCAAAAGTAGAGCACACTGAAAAGGCATCAATCTCTGGAGCTATCCCCCCTTATATAGGACCTAGGTGTCTCCAGAGCCCTCAGGAGCCCTTCTCTGTAGGGTGATATCCACTTTTGGTGTTCTATGAGATCCTACTAAGGTATGCGTAAGCATTACCTCTGGAATGACTTCCCGACTCTCTTTGAAATCTCTCAGCCACAGGAACTCATTTGTCTTTACCTTTCCCCCCTTTTATTCAAGGTCTTTTTCCAGTCATATTGCCAGTTGGAACTTGGTATTAATCCCTTGTTGACAGGGAGGCTCATCCCTGGGAGTCATGTCCCATGCTGGGGGGAAGGTAATGCATTCATATGCTGAGTTTGGCTTAGAGAGAGGCCACATTTGAGCAACAAGGAGGCTCTCAGGTGGCAAGCCTTAGGCACCCCATAACAGTAGGCTAAGTTTCAATTATAAGAGCAAAGACTCATAAGGCTAGTCATCAATAACAAGAACCCATCAGTGGAGCATTCTCTTTTGCCAGACAGTGCCCCTGCACTCGGGGGACTGTTGCTGCTCCCTTGGAGAATGTGGCAGAGCTCTCCAGGCTGGGAATTCAGTATTCTCTCATTTATTGAGTGATTGTCTACGCACTGTGACCATGCCCTATCCCTTGATCATTTGAACAATTTTATATATCTTTCATGTATATTCAGATGAACTTCCTCCCATGAATCCCCCATCCCAGACATCCCCCACCAATGATCCTCTGCAGTCCCCATTGTAACCCTTCTGTGATCTAAACCTTCCTTGAAGATGAAGCCCATATAATAACCAAATACAATTAATAGGAAAATGAAAAAATAATGATAAGCTTAAATGCAAGAGATAAAATACATGGAAACTCAGAAAAAAAAACTAAAGATAAAATATAATTAATGGATCAGGACATTAAAAAAATGGGAAAAAACAAAAAAATTCTTTAAAAATTATTATTATTATTATTTTCCTTTTATCACTGCATTATCAGGTGTCCAGTCTGTACCATGACACCTTCCCCCTCTCATTTCCCAGTGTCTCCCAAATTTTCATTTATTTTTCAAAGAAGTTTTAGGTCACAGCAAAGTCACACACAGAATACTAGAGACTCTCATATACCCAACTTCTTTCCCCTTTCCTCACCCCATATTAAACCCCCCCCTTTTTTTTTGTGGATGGTAGCATTGCTATAACTGTTATACAGATAGTGAAACATAGCTACTAAACATGGTCACTAGTTTACAATATAGTTTACAATTTAGACAGTACAGTTTAATAATTTTTTATATTTACCATGTCCTTTGTCCATTAATGTAAGGTAATGAAAAACATTTCCTATGACCACTAAATACCCCCTGTTTGATCTTTTCTTTTCCTTCCTCCCGATCCCCCTGGGGCACATGACACTCCCCTGTCCTGACTCATTGGATGACAAGATTCATAGTTACATGCCCTGGGTATGCTAACCTACCCTTCCTAATCTACCCACCTGTCAACCCTGCACCACCAAACCCGGTAATATCACTACCCACCTCTCCTATCCTTCAATATGCAACTATACTCTATCACTCTACCATAGATTATGTCCATATTGGTGATGGCTCACAACTTACTCTTCTCTTTCTCTCCCTTGTTAACCTATCTTTCAGACAATGGTTCTCAGAGACTGCTCACTTTCCTCAGTTCAAATCAGTGAGGTCATATAGTGTTCATCCTTCAATGCCTGGCTTGCTTCACTCAACATAAGGTCTTCAAGATTCATCCATGTTATTCTGTGTGTTAGCACTTTATTCCTTCTTACAGCTGAGTAATATTCCATTGTATGTATGTACCACATTTTGTTTATCCATTCATCTGTTGATGGGCACCGGGGCTGATTCCAACTTTTGGCAATAGTGAACAATGCTGCTATGAACATTTGTGTGCATATATCTGTTCATGTCTTTGCTTTCAATTCTTCTGGGTATATACCCAGCAGTGGAATTGCTAGATTACACGGAAGATCTATTGTTAGTTTTCTGAGGAACCGCCAAACTGTCCTCCACAGTGGCTGGACCATTCCACAATCCCACCAGCAGTGGATGAGGGTTCCTATTCCTCCACATCCTCTCCAACACTTATATTCTGCTGTTTTTTTAATAGCTGCCATTCTGATGGGTGTAAGATGGTATCTCACTGTAGTTTTGATTTGTGTTTCCCTAATAGCTAGTGATGTCGAGCATTTTGTCATATGCTTTATAGCCATTTGTATTTCTTCCTTGGAGAAGTGTCTTTTCAGGTCACTTGCCCATTTTTTAAATAGGTTGTTTGTCTTTTTATTTTTGAGGTGTAGGATTTCTTTATATATGCAGGATATTAGGCTCCTATCAGACATATGGTTGCCAAACATTTTCTCCCATTGGTTAGGTTGCCTTTTTATTTTCTTAAAAACGTCCTTTGAGGTGCAGAAGTTTTTAATTTTGAGGAGATCTCATTTATCTGTTTTTCCTCTTGCTGCTCATGCTTTGGGTGTGAATTTCATGAAACCATTTCCTATTACAAGGTCCTGTAGATGCTTCCCTACATTATCTTCCAAGGTCTTTACGGTTTTGGCTCTTATATTTATTTATTTATTTTTATTTTTTTTAAGATTTTTATTTATTTATTTATTTATTCATTTATCCCCCCCTTGCTGCTTGTGCTCGCTGGGTCAGCTAACCACGCCGTGCGGGCGGGCTTTTGCCTTCACCAGGAGGCCCTGGGAACCGAACTCGGGGCCTCCCAAATGGTAAATGGGAGCCCTACTGATTGTGGCTCTTATATTTAGATATTTGATCCATCTTGAGTTGATTTTGTATAAGGTGTGAGATGGTATTCCTCTTTCATTCTTTTGGATATGGGTATCCAGTTCTCCAAGCACCACTTGTTAAAGAGGCTGTTCTCTCCCAACTGAGTGGGCTTGGTGGCCTTGTCGAATATCACATGACTGTATATGCGAGGATCTATATCAGAACTCTCAATTCGGTTCCATTGGTCAGTAGGTCTACCCTTGTGCCAATACCATGAAGTTTTGATCACTGTAGCTTTGCAGTATGTTTTTTTTTTTTTTTTTTATTATGGGTAAAAATAAAAATTCTCACAATACATACAAACATTTGCAAAATGATATATAAATATATATGCATATATGTGTATTTGCTTACAAAAATGTT
>JAKSZT010054490.1:419576-436836 GCA_026826555.1 Tolypeutes matacus | reverse complement strand
TTTATATATCATTTTACAAATGATATATAAATATATATGCATATATGTGTATTTGCTTACAAAAATGTTATTTTTTATATATATATATACATATATTTTAAGAGGTGCTTAGATTACCTAAAATATTATACGGAACCCACTCGGATTCCCATGGAGAGAGTGTGGTCCAAATATGTTTTGTAGATAGTTTTTCCTGTTCCTTATAAAATACAGTGTTGATTTTTATTTGGTTTGCATTAAATCTGTAGATTAGTTTGGGTAGGATAGACATCTTGCTGATGTTTAGTCTTCCTATCCATGAACAGGGAATATTCTTCCATTTATTTAAGTCTTATTTGATTTCCTTTAACAGTGTTGTGTAGTTTTCTGTGTATAAGTCCTTTACATCTTTAGTTAAATTATTCCTAGGTATTTGATTCTTTTAGTTACTATTGTAAATAGTATTTTTTTCTTTATTTCCTCCTCAGATTGCTCATTATTGGTGTACAGAAATGCTACTGATTTTTGCGCATTGATCTTATAGCCTGCGACATTACTGAACTCTTTTATAAGTTCTAGAAGCTTTGTTGTAGATTTCTCGGGGCTTTCTACGTATAGGATTGTGTCGTCTGCAAATAATGAAAATTTTACTTCTTCTTTCCCAATCTGGATGCCTTTTATATCCTTTCTTTGCCTCAGTGCTCGAGCAAGTACTTCTAAGTCAATGTTAAATAGGAGTGGTGGTAGTGTGCATCCTTGTCTTGTTCCCGATCTCAGAGGGAAGGCTTTTAGGATTTCACCATTGAAGATTATGTTAGCTTTGGGTTTCTCACATATACCCTTTATCATATACAGAAAGTTTCCTTCTATTCCTATCTTTTGCAGTGTTTTTATCAGGAAAGAGTGCTGTATTTTGTCAAATGCTTTTTCTGCATCTATAGAGATGTTCCTGTGATTTTTTTCTTTCAATATGTTTATGTGGTGTATTACATTGATTGATTTTCTTATATTGAACCATCCTTGCATACCTGGGATGAGACCCACTTGGTCATGGTGTATAATCCTTTTGATATGTTGTTGAATGCAATTAGCAAGTATTTTGTTGAGGATTTTAGCATCTAGGTTCGTTAGAGAAATTGGTCTGTAATTTTCCTTTCTTGTGGTATCTTTGTTTGGTTTTGGTATTAGGGTAATGTTGGCATCGTAGAATGAGTTAGGTAATATTACTTCTATTTTTTGGAAGAGCTTAAGTAGAATTGGTGTTAGCTCTTTCTGGAATGTTTGGTAGAATTCAGCTGTAAAGCCATCTCATCCTGGGCTCTTCTTAGTTGGGAGGTTTTTGATGACTGAGTCCATCTCTTTACTTGTAATTGGACCGTTGAGTTCATCAATTTCTTTTTTCATCAATGTAGGCTGTTTGTGTGTTTCTAGAAACTTGTCCATTTCCTCTAAATTATCATTCTTGTTGGCATATAATTTTTCAAAGTATCCTCTTATGATACTCTTTATTCCTGTGGGGTCAGTAGTGATATCCCCTTGCTCATTCCTTAGTTTCTGTATTTGCATCTGTTCTCTCTTTTTCTTTGTTAGTCTGGCTAAGGGTTTGTCAATTTTATTGATCTTGAAGAACCAGCATTTGGTTTTGTTTATTTTTTCTAGTGCTTTCTTATTCTCTATTTCATTTAGTTCTGTACTAATCTTTGTTATTTCCTTCTTTCTACTTCCTTTAGGTTTAGTTTGTTGTTGTTTTTCCAATTCCTCCAAATGTGCAGTTAGGTCTTCAATTTTAGCTCTTTCTTCTTTTTTAATATATGTATTTATGGCTATGAACTTCCCTCTCAGGACAGCTTTCTCTGCATCCCATAGGTTTTGATATGTTGTGTTGTTGTTTACATTAGTTCCAAGGTAGTTACTGATTTCTTTTGAGATTCCTCTTTGACCCACTGTTTGTCTAAGAGTGTGTTGTTTAACTTCCATATCTTTGTGCCTAACCTGTTTCTCTGGTCCTTAGTGATTTCCAATTTCATTCCATTGTGGTCAGAGAAATTACTTTGTATAATCTCAGTCTTTCTGAATTCATTGAGAGTTCTTCTGTGGCCTAGCATGTGGTTTGTCTTGGAGTATGATCCATGTGCACTCAAGAAGAATGTAAATCCTGCTGTATTTGGGTGTAGTGTTCTGTATATGTCTATTAAGTCCAGGTCCTCTAGTGTATTGTTCAAAACCTTTGTTTCTTTATTGATTCTCTGTCTAGATATTCTGTCTAATGATGATAATGGTGTATTAAAATCCTTCGCTATAATTGTAGAGGCATTTATTTCTCCCCTTAGTTTTTCCAGAGTTTATCTCATGTATTTTGAGGCACCCCGATTAGGTGCATAAATGTTTATGATTGTTCTCTCTTCTTGAGAGATTACCCCTTTTACTAATATATAGTGTCAATCTTTGTCTCTTACAATAGTTTTGTATTTAAAGTCTATTGTGTCTGATATTAGAATAGCTACTCCTGCCCTTTTTTGGCTATTGTTTGCTTGTAAAATTGTTTTCCAGCCATTCACTTTCAGCCTCCTTGAATCCCTGGGTCGAAGGTGGGTTTCTTGTAGAGAGCATATGGATGGATCTTATTTCCTTATCCATTCTGCCAATCTGTGTCTCTTGAGTGGTGAATTTAATCCATTAACATTCAGTGTTATTACTCGCAATGAATTTCTTACTTTAGCCATATTTCTTTGTATTAATGTATGTTATATGTTGTTTTGTTTCTGTTTTTGTCTTTTTAATTGTTTTTAAACTCTCCTCCAACCCTCTCTCCCTTGTTTTTTCCTTTCAACTTGTAGAACTTCCTTTAGTATTTCTTGAAGTGCAGGTTTCTTATTGACATACTCCCTTAATTTCTGTTTATCTGTGAATATTTTGAACTCTCCATCATTTTTGAATGCCAGTTTTGCTGGATAGAGAATTCGTGGCTGGAAGTTTTTTTCTTTTAGTACTTTGACTATGTCATACCACTGTCTTCTTGCCTCCATGGTTTCAGCTGAGAAATCAGCACTTAATCTTATTGTGCTTCCCTTGTATGTGATGGTTCTTTTTTGTCTTGCTGCCTTGAGTATTTTCTCTTTGTCTTTTTTTTTTTTTTTTTTTATAATTTTTTTTTTTTTTTAAGATTTTATTTATTTATTCATTTATCCCCCCCTTGCTGCTTGTGCTCGCTGGGTCAGCTAACCACGCCCTGCGGGCAGGCTTGCCTTCACCAGGAGGCCCCGGGAACCGAACCCGGGGCCTCCCATATGGTAAACGGGAGCCCTACTGATTGAGCCACAGCCGCTTCCCTTTCTCTTTGTCTTGAGCATTGGACATTTTGACAAGTATATGTTTTGGAGTTGGCCTGTTGGGATTTATACTGTTTGGGGTGTGCTGTGCTTCCTGGATCTGCACATACATCTCTCTCAATAGGGTTGGGAAGTTTTCAGCCATTATTTCCTTCAACACTCCTTCTGTTCCCTTTCCCTTCTCTTCTCCTTCTGGGATGCCCATAATGCATATGTTTGCGTGTTTTGTGTTGTCAGTTAAATCCCTGAGTCTCTGCTGGATTTTTTCTATCTTTTTGTCTATTTATTTTACTATCTGTTCAGATGTATTGTCTTCCACATCACTAATTCTTTCTTCTGCCTGTTCAAATCTGCTGTCATGTGATTCCAGCATCTTTTTGATTTCTTGGATTGTGCCATTGATCACCATCATATCCAATATCTTTTTGTGTATGTTTACAATTCTTTCAGTATGTTCTCCCATGTCTTCTTTATATCCTTAATCTCTTCCTTCACTTCATTAATTTGGTCCATGATAATTGTTTGGAAAGCTTTGATTAGTTGTTTGATGTTCTGCATCTCTTCCTGGTTTTTAGTTTGTTCATTGGACTGGTCCATGTCTTCCTGTTTCTCATTGTGCTTTGTAATTTTTTTTTGCCCTCTAGTCATCATTTTATCTTGATGTGTTTACTCAGTTGATTAACTTCTTTCTCTCCTCTATAGTTTTATTTAGCTGGTGGTTCTGTTTGTGTGTTAAGTTTTCTCTTTGACACTTTTTCTTCTTATTTCCTTGCTTCTTTCTATGTTACCTTGATGGCAAAATATTAGGGCCAGAGGAATCGAAAGATGTGAGAAGGGAAGAAGGATAATAGTAATATTGTTAAAAGTTAGAAGAGAGGCCAAATAAGACTTCCTGAAATTAATAGTTAACTCATGTAGGCAGTGTAGAGTAGTAGGATAAAAATTGGAGTACCTACAATGGACTGGGAGACCAAATAGAAGAATATATATATAATGATTTAGGCTAGAATCATGAGGAGGGAGAGAAACAGTGAATAAAGGGCTGAAAGTAAAATGTTAATATTAATAAAAAAAGAAGAAAAGAGAATAGATAGAATAGAAATTGATACCCTTAAGTTGTGGGGTAATGAAAAAATGTGATGTGTAAGTACTACCACAGAAAGCAGAAGGCAGAAAGATAAAGGAAGGGGAAGAGATAACTTGGGATGCAAAATCAATATAAACAGAGAATGGGAAATCACTGAAGAAGAAGCACATCAAAGAAGAGACAAGCTCGCAGCACCTAATTACAAAGAAAAAAAAAGAAGGAAAAAAGAAGGGGGGAGGAAAGAAAAGAAAAGGAAGAGACAACAAATAAACAGAGAAAAACCAAACAACCACACAAGCAAGCAGTCAAACAAAGCTAAGGAGGAACAGTGTTCCTTCTAGGGTCCTTGGGGAACCTCGCAGCCTGCTTGTTTTTATCAATCAATTTCCCTGCACGGTTCTATCTGCAGGTTTTGAGGCAGATTTTAGCTATTAAACTAAATTAAAAAGAAGAATTCATTTTTCATTTTTTAAAGTGACTGTCTTTTTTTTTTTTTTTTGGCGAAATAAGGGACCCAAAAGAAGTCCTCTTCTAAACCAACCCCTTCACTGAATGGACCCTAAATAGGCTCGTGGAAACTAATCAAGCACTTCCCACTTCCTGGCCTCCCCAGGGGAGCTGAAGCTCCGAATCTTGTCAATGCAGAATGATAAAATTGGCTGGCTCCGCCCCCTCTGGAGCCAAGCCTCAGTGCCACCAGCCTGCTGGGTAAATCAGGCTTCCTCAGTAGATTCGCTTCTCCCCTCAGCCTGGTGCTGCTTCAAGCCAGCTTATCTGCTCCCCAAAGCTATGAGGGGGTCCAGGCAGCCAAATCCACAGAAGGGAAACCCCTCTCCACCTTCTGTCAGAACCCTCCCTCTCTCGGAGAATGCTCCCTCTCACCAGGTTGGCAGGGTTTGGGGCATATCCTTGGGGAGCTAGGTAAATCAACTTCCTCAGCAGATTTGCCCCTCCCCTCTGCCTGGTGTTGATTCAATCAGGCTATTTTGTTTGCCCAAGCTGCAAGGGGTTCCAGGCAGCCAAATCCACAGAAAGGAAACCCCTCTCAACCCTTCACCAGAACTCTCCCACTCTCGGAGAACTCTCCCTCTCACTGGGTTGCCAGGTGGGAGTCGCAGCACAAATAGCCTTTTCCCTGTGGGTGGGGTTCAGCCGTCTGTGTTAACCACCGCAGGCAGGCTTAAAACTCACGAATCTCTACCTATCAATCCATGCCATCAATCTGCCTGCAGATAGATGTCCCAAGCTCCTCGCTCCGTGCACCAACAGCACAGACCCCCGGGCAGGACCCTGTCCACAATTGGCTATCCTCAGAGAGCTAGTCAGTGAGTGCCCTCCTAAACCAACACCATCTTGCCTCTCTCTTTCTTCTTTTTTAATATAGGCATTTATGGCTATGAATTTCCCTCTCAGCAATGCTTCTGCTGCATCCCATAGGTTCTGATATGTTGTGTTGTAATTTTCATTCATTTCAAGGTAGTTACTGATTTCTTTTGAAATTTCCTTCTTGATCCACTGATCGTCTAAAAGTGTGTTGTTTAACTTCCATATCTTTGTGCCTAATCTAGTTCTCTGCCCCTTATTGATTTCCAGATTCATTCCATTGTGGTCAGAGAAATTACTTTGAATAATTTTAATCTTTCTGAATTCATTGAGAGTTGTTCTGTGACCTAGCATGTGGTCTATCCTGGAGAATGATCCATGTGCACTTGAGAAGAATATATATCCTGCTGTATTTAGGTGTAATGTTCTGTATATGTCTCTTAGGTCTAGATCTTCTAACATATTATTCAAGGTCTCTGTTTATTAATTTCTTGCTGAGATGTTCTGTCTAATGGTGATAATGGTGTACTAAAGTCTCCCACTACAATTGTAGAGGCATCTATTTCTCCACTTAGTTTTTCCAATGTTTGCCTCATGTATTTTGAGGAGCCCTGTTTAGGTGCATAAATGTTTATGATTGTTCTTTCTTCTTGATAGATTATCCCTTTCATTAATATATAGTGTCCTTCTTTATCGCTTACAATAGTTTTGCATTTAAAGTCTATTTTGTCTGATATTAGTATAGCTACTCCCACCCTTTTTTGTTTATTGTTTGTGTGTTAAATTGTTTTCCAACCATTCACTTTCAACCTCCTTGCATCCCTGGGTCTAAGGTGTGTTTCTTGTAGACAGCATATAGATGGGTCATATTTCCTTATCCATTTTTCCAATCTGTGTCTCTTGATTGGAGAGTTTAATCCATTAACATTCAATATTACTACTGTCAAAGCATTACATACAATAGCCATATTTTCTTTAGGTTTATATATGATGTTTTGTTTTTATTTCTCTTTTTATCTTTTTAGTTATTCTTACCAATAATCTGCCTTCCTATACTCTCCTCCAGCCCTCTCTCTCCTGTTTTTTCCTTTCAACCTGCAGAACTCCCTTTAGTATTTCTTGAAGGGCAAGTTTCTTGTTGACATACTCTTTTTTTTTTCTTTTTGTTATTTTATTGACATACTCTCTTAATGTCTGTTTTTCTGTGAATATTTTGAACTCTTTCTCATTTTTGTGTGCCAGGTTTGCTGGATAAAGAATTCTTGGCTGACAGTTTTTTTTTTTTAAACACCTTAACTATGTCACAGCACTGCCTTCTTGCCTCCATGGTTTCAGATGAAAAATCAGCACTTAATCTTATCAAGCTTCCTTTGTATGTGATGGATCTCTTTTCTCTTGCTGCTTTCAGTATTCTTTCTTTGTCTTGAGCATTGGACTATTTGATAAGTATATGTCTTGGGGTAGGCCTGTTAGGATTTATACTGTTTGGGGTGCGCTGTGCTTCCTGGACACGTATGTCCATATCCTTCAAAAGAGTTGGGAAATTTCCAGCAATTATTTCTTCTAACAGTCCTTTTGTCCATTTCCCTTCTCTTCTCCCTCTGGGATGCCTATAATGTGTATATTTGTGCATTTCGTGTTGTCATTCAAATCCCTATGTCCTTACTGAATTTTTTCTATCTTTTAATCTATCTGTTTGATTTCAGATGTATTGTGTTCAACATCATTGATTCTTTCTTCTGCCTGTTCAAATCTGCTGTTATGTGCTTCCAATGTATTTTTTATTTCTTGCATTGTGCCATTCATCACCATCAGATCTATTATCTTTCAAGTATGTTTACAATTTCTTCAGTATGTTCACCCAGTGTCTTCTTAATGTCCTTTATCTGTTCCTTCACTTCATTAAATTGATTCACATTATTTGTTTGGATACTCTTCATTAGTTGTTCTAAGTTATGCATCTCTTCCTGTTTTTTAGTTTATTCATTAGACTGGGTCATGTCTTCCTGTTTCTTAGTATGGCTTGTAATTTTTTGTTGCTGTCTAGGCATCTGTTTTTCTTGATGGGCTGGCTTCTTTGGTTGGTTAGCTTATCTTTCTACTTTAGCATTTTATTTTGTTGTTTCTTTATGTGTGGTTATGTTTCCTTTTTGACACTTGGTTCCTCTTATTCTATATCTTTGCACTTGTCCATGTTTTGTTTTTCTCTCGGCCTCTCTGTCTCTTTGTCCTGCTCCCTCCTGGATGATGCTCTGCAGCCTCCTGTTCTATAGATTCCCAAAGCTGCTCCCTCAGGTAGGTTTTTGTCTTTTCTTCACGTTTTTTTTTTTTTTTTTTTTTTGGTGAGAGAGCTGAGCAATACCTACCTACATCTATGCCATTTTCCCAGATGATCTGCCATCCTTATTTTATATATCAGAGTAATATGTTTAATATATGAGGCACACTCATTAACCAACAGAAATAAAGGCTAATCATAGCAGCAGAGTATTCACTTTCAAATATACATGCACCAAATATATATATATATATTTAAAACGATGCCCACCCTGCAATAATTAATGAAATGATAATGATCATTGATATGAATATTATGTGGAAAAAGCAAACTGAAAACAAGTATATATACTGAGATTATAATTTTGAAGAGGAATGTGTGATGTGAATACATATTTGTGCATATATAATTGAAAGTCCATACCTCACTTAAAGATAAACATGACTGGAGAATATGCACAAATCAATGGACAGTGGCCCTCTTTGGATCACAGGATAAAGATCAGGAAGTTGAGAGGTGCAAGATAATTTCTTTTTATGAATACACATTCCTTCACTGTGTGAAATATTATAATCAGTATCAGGCCTACTTTTTCCTTTGAAAGGCAGCATGTCTTCATTTACCAGAGTGTGGTTCCTGCTTCAAATTAAAATTTTGAAGAGGAGAAGTGTTTAAATAGATTGACAGAAAAATGTATACATATAATTACTTGTTTATGAAATATGTGCAATATCTACTTATTTGTGGGGAATCAGATTGTAATAATTGCATTGACACAGTACGTATGTGTGGGTACCTTTGTGTGTGTTTCTATGGTGAAAACACAACAAATTTGCCTGTGTTGGTGTTTCTATGTCTCAAAATCTATCTCCTCATAAACACACACACACAGGTAAAGCTTTTTCTCTTTCTTAGGCAGGGGCTGGGCTTAATGTTTTGGAGCTTAGAGATGCCAAAAAGTGGTGGATAAAGAAATTGCTGTCAGTGGATGGAAAATTCCAGAGGGCTCCGCTTGATACCATCAGGGTCAGGATCCTTTCCTCCCTTCCACCACACTTGCTGCCTCCTCTTCTGAAATTTCTATAGCTGCAATTCTGCATGTGGTCAGCAAAGGGCATCTGTCTACATTTTGCTTTTCCTTTGTAAAAGAAATTTTTGAAATAGAAACCCAGATGTTAGTCTTTAAAACAATTCTTGAAACAGTATGGAGAGTATGTTGCCAATTCTTCCTTTTTAAAAGATTTATTTATTTATTTATCTATCTATTTATTTATTCCCCCCACCCCTGCTTGTGCTGTGTCCATTTGCTGGGTGATCCTCTGTGTCTGTTTCCTGCCTTCTCTTCTCATCCTTCTCCTCCAGTCTTCACTGGGATTTGATCCTAGGGACCTCTGATGTGGGAGAGAGGCACTCTGCCACCTGCACCACCTCAGTTCCTGGTTTCTGGTGCATCTCATCTTGGCTCTCCCCTATGTCTCTCCCTTGCTGCGTCATCATCTTGCTGCATGGCTCGGCGGGGACTGGCTTGCTGCGCGGGCCCTTGGCTCGCCATGCCCGCGCATGCGTGTGGCTCACCTGCACACTTTCTATTTTTTTAATTAAAAAAAATTTTTTAAAGATACACAGATTACATAAATGTTACACACAAAAAATAGGGATTCCAATACGCCCCACCTCCCGCACCTCCCACAACCTCCCACATAAACATCCTTCTTTAGTGTGGCACATTAATTGCAATTGATAAACACATCCTGTGGCTTTGCCATTAAGCATGGACCATAGTTCACATTGTAGACCACACTTCTCTCCCACACAGTTCTGCATGTTATATGATGATATAAAATGGCCTATATCTGTCATTGCAATGTCACTCAGGGCAATTCCCAAGTCCTGAAAATGCCCCTGTATTACAACTGCTTTTCCCTCTCCCTGCCCCCAGATCCTCCAGTGGCCAATGACTCCACAGCAATGTTGTAATTTCTTCCATTGCTTGAATCACAATATGTCTATAGCAGAATACCAGTAAGTCCACTCTAGTCCATATTTTTTTAAAATTTACCAGGAGGTACCAGAGAAGGAACCCAAGTCCCTCCATATGGCAGATGGACGCCCAACCCCTTGAGCTACATCTGGCCCCCAGCCAATTCTTTTTTAAAAATCCCATGTATATTACAAGACAAAAAATAAATTTCATTTTATATTACCTCATATCTATCTATATCTTGTTTATTGACCCATCTCTTTCACTTGATCTCTGCCCTCAATAGGGTTGCCTGACATGTTCATGCTGTAGAGAGGAACCCTTACAGAGAGGAGACCATTCAAGACCACAGGACCCCACCCTTGTAAAGGCTTCCCAGACCTTCTTCCTACCGTGTCTCTGTCATCCGCTCTCCAGACCACTATGGAAACAGCTGCCCAGACCAGTTTCCCTAAATCCAGCTTCCACCTCAGAGGCAGGCTGTTGCCTAGCAACAAAAGCTCAGAGTCAAATATAGCTGCTGGAAGGAAAAGTAGTCCCAGGTAATTGTGGTGCTGTTCAGAAAGTGGATAGAGATAATCATAGCTCCAAACCACTCCCAAGGCAGCCAAGCTCCTGCTCTTGCCAAGACTCTGCACTCCATGGACCCTGACACCTTTCTAGCCTTGTACGCCCAGCTTTCGGTGCTCTGGAAAAACTGCAGCTCTGGTTGCTCCCCCCCCATTGTCCAATCACCCCCAGTGTCTCGTTACCATAATGGGGTCATATTTTCACAAGGACTGTTTTTTGCACACCCAGGACAGCATTACATCCACAGGACACTCTGTAAGGGAGCATTGTCAGTCCCCATTTTTGAGATGAGGAAATGGTTTATCCAAGAGGGTGAGTATCGGGCCTGCTTTTTCCTTTGAAAGGCAGCTTGTCTTCATTTACCAGAGTGTGGTTCCTGCTTTAAGAGACACCTAAAGCCCAGGTAACTGTCTCTCCTGTCCTTCTCTCAGTGAGAGGAGGCGGTTTTGTCCACTCTCAGTGGGGTCTTTAAAGTAGCTCTGACCTCCTGTGTCCTTCCAATGAGTCGACCATCGCCCACCACTCTGCCAGGAGCAGGGAATTCTCCACACCATTCACAGTATCAGGAATCTTCTTCAGAATCAGGTTCCAAGGCATACAAACGTGTCAGTGTCATCTCCTGACAGAGATTTCAGATGTCTCTGAGGAAGGAAGTTTGTCACATTATTAGTAGGCCTCAAATTTATAACCGAGTATACTGATTTAGGGCCACAGTTTTCACTCATTTCTTACACCGAGGTCGCCTCCTGTCAGGGCTTCCCTAAAAACTGACATCTCGGTATAATTCTTCCTTCTCCTTACTGCTCAGAGAAGCACGTTCCCTCAGAGCCACAAATGGAGCATGTCTCAGTTCACAGGAAATAATTCAGGAAACGAGAGGAGCAGAGGCCCCTGGAGCCCACATTGGGGCTGCTTCCCCAGTTGATGGACTCTCCTTAAGAGAAGGACATCACTGGCGATTCACAAATCTCATCACCTCATGAAATTTGGGGTCAGGGATGAAGATCAATACCTCATTTCTCCTTAATAATGTGTTTTTATGTCTTCTCATCTACCAACAGTTTGACTTCAGAGAAGCATGATTCCTTTGAGCTCTTGAAAAGAAAGATAATGCAAAGGAACAAAAGCTGTGAATCTGTCATTTTAATGACCGTTGAGAAGGCTCTTCCAATGGGACAAGCATAGGAAAAACAAGATCAGACTGGAAATAAAGACAAAAACTGTTGCTACCTGGTGTTGGTGAAAATAAAGGGAAACCAGCACTGACATACTTTCTTGGTGTGAAATGGGTGTGTCTGTTTTCTGAGGTTCGTATTATTGTGGCTTAATGACTTGAATGTCCTTTGATATGTAAGTCCAATTTGTTCCAATAAGGGAATTTCAGGTGAGGGTTTAGAAAAGGATCCTCAAAGTGATTCTTACCTGTATCTTGGTTAAGGGGCCCTGGCTGAGGGGGAGAGGTCAAGAAGCCACATGTGTTCCCTACTCCTGGGCAGAAAGGCAGCTGGTATTTATGGAGCAGATGGTTTAGCTGCACCTAGTGCCAGGTTCTTCACATTTAGTGGCTGAATTTATCCCTCAGACACCCTTGCTAGGGAGGTCTTGCTGTCTCTCTCTTCCTGGACATTGTGACTCCAAAGCTGTGGATCTGAGCACAGTGGTGGATGGCAAAGAGGTTGGTTGCCATATCCACTGCCAGAGCTAGGCATACAACCTGAGAGACTGGGTGACTTTGGTTGTTGGTTGCAGAGTTTTAGCAAATGTATCGGGACACACACTGTTGAGATGGTTGATCTCTCTTCTCCCTGTGTTCACCTGTTCACCTTTCCTGCATTTCCAGCAGGGAGCCTGCTTGGTGCCCCCTCCCTTGGCCACAGAGGGGGTTTGTGGCAGGACTGAAAGCCAAAGCTGTCTGAAACTGTTACCGTAAGCGCCTATATTTCCAATAGAAGGGCCCCCCGGATCCAGCGCTACAAAAGGGAAACACGTCTCTTAGTGAGAAGGGGATTTATTATGAGGTCACAGGCAAGGAACTGGGAGACTCTTTTCAAAACCAGTTCAAAGTGAGAATGGGAGCTGGGGTTTTTATAGTCAAAAGGAGAGGGGTAGGGGAGAAGAAAAACAAGTGATGCCCAGGGTCTTGTGAGGAGGGTACATGCAATGTCTCAGTCTTGTGTTGTCTGAAGCACGTTCAAATTGTCCTTGGTTCCAGAGGCTAATAAACCACAGTTTAGATAATGTTGTGCAGGTGCAAGCATCCTTTCCATGGCTCCTTTCTCAGCCAAACACTCAAGGATATCAAGGTTTTTTTTGTCTCTGAGAAAAGTTTCAGATTTACACCATTCTGTCCAGTTTTGCTTTGAGACATCTTATTCCTGTAACCAAAACTGAGAAGGTGTGGTTAATTTCCTTCAGGGAACGAAGTGCAAAGAGTAAAGTTCTAAAACTAGATTATTAGAAAACCAGCTCAATTAGTTTTAGAATTTTCAGAGCTGCATAAGTGAAGAAATTTTAATAAGCATATTTTCCAGCTATTGAATCCCCCTCCTTGTGTTTATACTCTTCTTATTCTTAAGGAGATATGCTTCATAAACATTTTTCATATAAAGAAAATGGGTGAAGGTCTCATCTTCTGCAGTTACTTTGCCATGAGTGAAGAAAATTCCCATATCATTTTGGAGGATGCCCCAGACAGGAACTCACAAAGACAATATAACAAATAGCAACACGAGCATATGGCAAGCAAAATAAAGGAAGTTATTAAGAGAGTCATTCTTTTATCTCTTAGGCAAGTTCATTAACTACTTAGAAAATGAATCAAGTTTGCCAATATTCTTTTTCTTTTTTAAAATATATTTTTTTATTTTTATTTCTTTTAAAAAGGTACTTAGATTACTTACATGTTACACAAAAATATAGGGGATTCCCATATGCCCTGCTTCCCACACCTCCCACATTTTCCCACATTAACAACATCCTTCATTAATGTGGCACATTCATTGCAAATGATGAAAACATTTTAAAGCATTGCCCCTAAGCATGGATTATAGTTTGCCAATAATTTTAACATTTTCAATATCCCTCTGCATGTGATCCAGCTTAGAGGAGATATTATCACATTCATCAGGTAGGTAGGTACAGCACTTAAGACTAATCAATGCACAAGTCTCTCTTTGAGCTCCAGTTAATATATTTAAGCTCTAGGTTTGCAATAGTATACATGTTGTCCCTCCATGGGAGCAGGCCATAATGCAGTTGTGTCTGTTTAGGTTCTATTCACATTACTCTGGTAATTATTGCCCCACTTGGGATATCCTTCACACAGCCAGCATACTGCAGCATCATTGGTCCTGAAGAGGAAGCCATCTACAAGTGCCAAAGATGCAGGAGACAGAAGCAGCAACGTATTTCCATCTACTTCAGGAGCATGGCCAGGAGATGTGGCAGATATCTTTATTGTTTTGGGGTCATAGTGCCCGATCTTGACAATAAGTCAAATTGAGAGACACCATGCACAGCATTGGGGGCCTGGTTTAAATGCACAAGAGAGTTTGACAACACTGAAAACACTTTTCATTTAACTTATAACATATGAAATGAACTTAACTATTATTAGAACTTTACTTTTTATCATTATCTTTAATCAATTTTATTGATACATATTAATAAAGCATAAATCCATCCAAAGTGTACAATCAATGGTATTCGGTGTAATCACATATTTGTGCATTCATCACTTCAATCATTCTTAGAGCACTTTCATTACTCCAATAATAATAATAAACAAAAAACAAAGAAACAAACAAAACTCATCACCTCTCAATCTATCTATGCGTTCCCTGCCGTAAATAGCTGCTATTCTTTTTCCTTCTCTCTAGTTTATTTACATTTCCATTTTGTAAAAACAGGCTTATGTATGCAATATCACCCATATTTGTGTTTTACATGAGGTTTTACTAATTTATACAGTCCCATTTTACACTTTATGGCTTTTCTTCTAGTAATATACATGACCTTAGACTTTAGACTTCCTCTTTCAACCACTATCATACCCATATAATAGCTTGGCTAGTCACAAACACCATGATATGCTTTCACCATTCAATTTATTTCCAAAGATTTACAAAGAACCCTTTTACCCATTCTGCACAGATTAACCCTCAGCTTCCCATTCTCTACCCTCCTTCTATTTTCTGGTGACCTCTATTCTAATTATTAACATGAGTTTACACAACATATTTATTTCCTAATAGCACAGTCATACAGAATTTCTCCTTTTTTGTCTGGCTTGCTTCACTCAACATAATGTCCTACAGGTTCATCCATGTTGTCATATGTTTCATGACTTCATTTCTTCTTATCGCTGCATAATATTCCATCCTGTGTATTCACCACAATTTGTTTATCTATTCATCAGTTGATGGACACCTGGGTTGTTTCCAACTTTCGGCAATCATGAATAACGCTGCTATGAACATCAGTGTGCAGATGTCTGTTCATGTCTCGGCTTTCAGTTCTTCTGGGTATATACCTAGAAATGGTATTGCCGGGTCACACGGCAAGTATATATTCAAATTCCTTAGGAACTGCCAAACAGTCCTCCACAGTGGCTGTACCGTTCTACATCCCCACCAACAGTGAATAAGCATTCCTATCTTTCCACATCCCCTCCAACATTTACAGTTTTCCGACTTTTTAGTAATGGCAAGACTAATAGGTGTGAAATGATATCTCATTGCAGTTTTGATTTGCATTTCCCTAATCGCTAGTGATGTTGAACATCATTTCATGGGTTTCTTTGCTATTTGTATTTCTTCTTTGGATAACTCTCTTATCAAGTCTTTTGCCCATTTATTAATCAGATAGTTTGACTTTTTATTGTTGAGTTGTACGATCTCTTTGTATATCATGGATATTAAACTTTTAACGGATATGTGATTGCCAAATATTTTCTCCCATTGATTCAGTTGCTTTTCACACTCAAAGTCCTTTGAGGTGCTAAAGTGTTTAATTTTGTAGAGGTCCAATTTATCTATTTTTTCTTTTGTTGCTCGTGCTTTGGGTGTAAGTTTTAAGAAACTACCACCTACCATGAGATCTTGAAGATATTTTCCTACATTTTATTCTAGGAGTTTTATGTTGTTGCTTTTATATTTAGGTCCTTGATCTCTTTTGAGTTAATTTTTGTATAAGATGTGAGATAGGGTTCCCCTTTCTTAATCTTTTAGATATGGCTTTCCAGTTCTCCCAAAAACATTTGTTGAATAGACTGTTCTGACTCAGCTGGAGGGGTTGAACCCTTTTCAAAAATCACTTGAGTGTAGATGTGAGGGTGGATTTCTGAGTTCTCTATTTGGTTCCTTTGATCAATGTCTGTCTTTTTGCCAGTACCATGTTGTTTTTACCACTGTGGCTAAGAAATATGCTTTAAAGTCCAGAAGTAAGAGTCCTCCAACTTTATTATTCTTTTTAAAGATCTTTTTGGCTATTCGGGGCCCCTTACCTTTCCAAATAAATTTGATAATTGGTTTTTACATTTCTGTAAAAAGGCTGTTGGGATTTTTATTGGGATTGTGTAGAATCTGCAATTCAGTTTGGGTAGAATTGACGCCTTAATGATAGTTGTCTTCCAATTCATGAACACGGAATGTCCTTCCATTTACTTAAGTCTTCTTCAGTTTCTTTTAGAAGTGTTTTGTAATTTTCTGAATACAGGGCCTTTATGTCCCTGGTTAACTTTATTCCTAAATATATAATTGTTTTAGTTGCTATTATAAATGAATTTTTTTTCCTGATTTCCCCCTCAGATTGCACATCAGTAGTGTATAGAAATGTTATTGATTTTTATGTATGAATCTTGTATCCTGCCACTTTGCTGAACTTGTCTATTAGTTCTAGTAGCTTTGTTGTGGATTTTTTCAGGATTTTCTAGATGTAAGATCATATCATCAGGAAATAGTGAGAGCTTTACTTCTTTTTCTATTTTGGGTAGCTTTTTTTTTTTTTTTCTTTTTCTTTTTTTTTTATTATGGGTAAAAATAAAAATTCTCACAATACATACAAACATTTGCAAAATGATATATAAATATATATGCATATATGTGTATTTGCTTACAAAAATGTTATTTATATATATATATATATATATACATATATTTTAAGAGGTGCTTAGACTACCTAAAATATTACACGGAACCCACTGGGATTCCCATGTTGCCCACCTCCCACACCTCCCACCACATCCCACACAAACATCTCCCACAGTGTGGCCCACCAACCTCAATGAACTTACACATCCTGGAGCCTTGCCACCAACCATAGACCACAGTTCACACTGTAGACCACACTCTCTCCCACTCAGTTCTGAGTGGTGTGTGCTGATTTAAAATGGCCTACATCCATTGCTACAACAGTACTCAGGACAACCTCCAACTCCCAAAGAAGCCCCTGTATTTCAACTGCTCATCCCCTCCCTACCCAAAAACTGTCAAGTGACCACTGGCTCCACCTCATTGTTATAATTTCTTGCATTGCAAGAATCACCATATGTGAGCAAGAGAATACCATCAAGTCCACTCTAGTCCATAGTTCTTCCCCCAATCCAGAGGCGACTGGGATGGTGATGTCCACTCCAACTCCAAGTGAGAGAGGGCTTATATCCCATGGATATGGTGGGTGGGATGATCCTGCCTGCAGATGCAGGCTCTCTCCAT
>JAKSZT010054490.1:394391-419176 GCA_026826555.1 Tolypeutes matacus | reverse complement strand
TTTTTTTTTTTTTTTTTTTTTTTTTTTTTTTTTTTTTCCTCATTCTTAATAACCAGTCATTTTCTCTTAGGACAAAATTACTTTCTTTTTCCTTAATAAAATAACACATTCTATATACCTTACATATGTAAGTTACCGAAATGATTTTGGAAACTGTCTCCAAGCAAACCACTTACAACATACAATTACCATCAAAATTAAACAAACTTGTCAGAATAATGATTCAGTTGGGTTATATGCAAACAAAACTTCCCTTCATTTCAAATACCTAGTAGAATGCAATAGTAGAACACTGATAGCTCATAGGGGTCTTAATTTACTGTTTTATCAATATTTCAGAGATATATATTATGAATCTTTCACAAAGACACGTTTCTGAAACAGTTTTCTGGAGGCAAGTTAGCAGGCGAGGCTGGTTGCTGTCAGGACTAAGCCATAATTTAATTGCAGGCTTACAAAAGCAGCCAGCATTTTTCTATTTTTTCCTCTTTTTCCTTTGTAGAGTTGTCCAGTTCAAAAGCTTCTAAACTTTAACAGCACTGATTTTATTAGTGTGGCTACCCAGATCCAGTTAGAATTAACATGGAAACAGAACAGAGAATGTGAATGTTGCTACGTTTTTTCACTTTTCCAGCAGTTAAACTAAATCTCTTTGTGATTTCTTTTACAAAAGAAATCCAGTTGCAAGATAGTATTGAAATTTAAAGACTCATTTTTAGGTTACTTTTCACAGTCATCCAATTTATACTGGCCAGGCAACGTTGCGATAGAAAATCATTTTATTTTTCTTAAGGGGGTCTCCTCCAAATTTAGACCAATTTTCCAAAATATAACCCAGGGGAGATATAGCCGGCACATTCTGAGAGTTTCCCATGGCTAGGCAGCACCAACAGAAATCTCAGACAGAACATCAAGAACGGGAGCTCCTCAAATTCAACAGGTTCCCCAACTCAAAATACAAAACAGGCAGGCGCCAAATCAGATTTACAAGCTCCTAGGTACAAGTAGACTGACAAAAGGGATTCTCTGGCTTCCTGAAAGGTGGAGCTGTCCTCTCCCTTTCTCTTCCACGTTCTCAGGGTTCCCACTGACTTCCTGCTTCTGACTCCTTCCTGTGACTCTCTCTTTACAAGGCCTCCAGTGATCTAGATCAAGAACCCAGCTTTGCTCAGGCCACACCTTAGCTAAAAATAACACCTTCAAGAGGTCCTAAATACAATGGATTCACACCCACAGGGATGTGGATTAAGATGAAGAACACGTGCTTCTTGGGGTACGTAATCCAACCTACCACACTCACCTGAACTTCTGCAGGCAGAGATGTGTCTGATCTCCTGCCTCCAGTCTTCTGTCAACATCCATATTATCATGCTCTTTACTGCCTCTTTTACACAAGAATCAATGGGAACCTGGTCCTCCACTGTCAAACTAAATGGTAAACTAAGGGGACAGGAAAGAATGAATATGCACTAACAGGAAATGGTGACTTTCTTCCATTCCCTAACTACCACAGGTAGCTCATTCTGCAGCTCCGAACTGGCACCAAAGCTCATTCATTATGGGGATATATATTGCCTCTCACTGTCACTTTTCCAGATGCTTCCTATGCCAGTAATGCTATTTAGTGTATGTCAGAGTCTTCTCTCTGGGAGGGAGAAGGCACGTGGGCCAGGACTGATATCTGTTGAAGTCCCATTATGTGCCATATACTCTGTACAGGTTTTCTCATTTTACGCCCTTGGCAAATTCTGTGAGGAAGGTATCGTGAGTCCCATTTCACAGATGAACAAACTCAGGCTCACAGAGCTTAAGTCAGCTCTACAGATAGGTTGCAACATTGGAATGAGGTTCCTCCCCAAAATTTACACAACACTTTCTGATTTAGAAGATGAAACTTTTCTACTTCCCTGGTATTATGCCCACACAGGTAATCACTCAACAACCCCTCTTTTTGAGGAAGATGATGGCAGAGATGAAATCCTACCCCTTGGGTCATAAGGCCTAGCTGGAGGGTCTCATGAATTGTCTTGTCCCTGAGGTGCCCAGGCAGACGCACAGGTGTGCCTCTAGCTCAAAAGATGACCTGGAGAGAAGGAAATGAACACTTACAACAACTTTGAGCAAGAGGCACTGCCCATTTTATCATCTTTAAGCCTACCAGCTTATTATATTATTTATATTGCCTATTATAAGCCCCATTACTCAGATCAGGGAGTTAGGAGATGGTTATGTAAATCAGGGAAACAGCCTAGTAAACTCCTGCTCCTGAGCTAATCGAGCTAATCCTGTAATTACTCGTAAGCTTTACCTATTGTGTCCTGAAGCCTCCCCTGCCCTGAATGCTCTAATCTCTCTGGGCATTGGTATTCCATACTCTTTGGGGTATTGTTAAGTATCAAAGGTTGTGCTGGGTACCGACCGAGGTAACAGAGACAAAGGCCCCATGGTTACTTGGCTCATGATGTGTCCGTTATGTCTCAAGAGCATCTCAGAAAGAGATGGCAGTGCAAGCCCCTTTATTTTGTATCTAGATTTCCAAACCTGTTCTCTATGCCCTTCTCTGCCATCTTCTCTCCAGTTCACTGTGCACACAGCTGCCCAGAACAGTTTCCCTGCAGCTGGCCCTCATATCATCACCCACAAGCTCTCAGAGGCAACACACCCCTTAGCAAGAGAACTACAAGCTCCTTACCCAGAGCTGGCATTCGAAGCGCCCCACTGCATGGACACAGCCTATATTTCCGGTCTCATCTCTTGCATGCTCCACGCTTCAATGGAGTTGCACTATTGTTTATTACTCCCTCATCATGCAGGGCATTGCCAGCACTTTACTAACAACAGTGTCAGCACCGTTTATATACAGAGGAATTACACGGAGAAATTGCATTCCTGACTGTGTATTAAGGAGTGAGAAAGCCAGAATGGGATGACTTCATAGGACGATTTAATTTTTTTCTTATCTCTCATTTTGTAAATTGTCTACAATAAACGTACATGACTCGTGTAATAATAACAGAAGTACAGATAAAATGTGGGATGGGGAGAGAAATTACTATCCCTATTCCTTCTGATCAGCTTCAGAACAGGGGCCATCCCTGAAAGCAGCGAGATCCAGTCATCTCTCTGAAATGGCTGTTCACAGTAATTCCTGGACTTTCTCACTTATCTATATCTATCTAATTATCTGTCTATCTCTCATCTATCTCTCATATCTATTGTCTAACTACCATAGATTACTCACAAATATTAATTGCCCCTGACTACCAAGTCCAGTGGTCCCACTCCTCCAACATCAACCTTGGGCATGTGACTATATATAGCCAATGAAATAGGAAAGGAAATGGAGTAGGCTCCTTCCAAGCAGAAGTGTTCCAAGGCATTGAGTGCTTCCACCAGCACTCCTTTTCCCTCTGCATTAGCAATGTCACAGATTTCTTGTACTGTGATTTAACTCATTTAATTTTCCACTAACACTGGAATATGAAAATGTAAACGGTGACAGGAGGCCTTGGGAAGAGGGAAGCTAAATGACTCATACCCAAATGGGCCTGTTATATCAACTCAAATCACATGCCCTAAAAGCAAGGCAGTAGTCAAGAGAAGGTCTGCTTTTTACCCAACATTGCACAGAAGGCACTGAAACCAACATCTTCCTTTCTCTCCCTTGTTCTCTCCAAAATACCTATCTTCCTGTTTTGCAGTTGAGGATTTATCTTTGTGGGACCTCAAGAACAACACATATACCCAGTTCATGGGGACTCCTGATGCTGACCCTCCAAGAAGACCATGAAAGGCATCTGTAAAGGCACAATGATTCTGTGGAAGTGGAGTGACAAACTTTCCCCTATCCCATCTCCCATTAGATGACTCAACAATACAAAAGTGACACCAACTTTTATAAACATTGTGTATACAACCGGTTATACACTGTGCGCGTTTATTTTCCCTCCTGAGAGCCTCCATGTTGCTCAAATGTGGCCTCTCCCTAAACCAAACTCAGCATATAAATGCATTACCTTCCCCCCTGCATGGGACATGACTCCCAGGGATGAACCTCCAAGAACCAAGATTACTACCAAGAACCAACTAGCAATGTAACTGGAATTACTACCAAGAACCAACTAGCAATGTAACTGGAAAAAGACCTCGAATAAAAGAGGGAAAATGTAAAGGCAAATGAGTTTATATGGCTAAGAGACTACAAAGTGAGACGGGAGGTCATCCCAGAGGTAATGCTTATACACATCTCAGCAGGATCCTATAGACTGTCAAAGTGGCTACTACCTCAAATAGTGGGGCTCCTGAGAGCTCTGGAGACACCTAGGTCCTATGGTCAAGGCAGATAGCTCCGGAGTCTAGTGCCTTCCCTGTGGGCCTTACTTTGGTGTTTGTGCTCCTGAGAATGACAGAGTTGGGCTCAGTTATGGCTTCCCTACACATGGCTCATCTCTCCCTTCTATTTGAACCTATACTTGGTGCTGGAGTTTGTAGGTATACGTCCAAGAGACTTGAATCTTTGGAGTCTCCATGTGCCAACTGGGCCCTGAGGCTCAGCAGAGTTGCAACACCTGCTCTCCAGGTCATTGGACTCACCCAGGACAACTAACAAGGAGGTGAGGATTGACAACCACCATACCAAGGAAATGAGAGAGCCTACAACTGCAAGCAAGAGAGTCCCATCGATTGGCTATGTGAGATCGAAGCCCACTCTCAATTAGAGGTGGAGTGGACATCAGCATCCCTGAATCCTCAGGATTGGGGAATGAACTATGGACTAGAGTGGACTTACTGGTATTCTACAATAGACGCTATGATTCTAGCAATGGAAGAAATCACAACATTGATGTGGAGGCAGTGGCCACTGGAAGCTCTGGGGGCAGGGGGAGGGAAAGACAGGTGTAACACGGGGGCTTTTTCAGTATTTGGGAGTCGTCCTGAATGGCATTACAATGACAGATATATGCCATTATATATTTCCCCATAGCCTGCAGAATTGTGTGGGAGGGAGTGTAAACTACAATGTGAACTATGGTCCATGCTCAATGGCAATGCCCCAGGATGCGTTTATCAATTGCAATGAATGTGCCACACTAATGAAGGATATTGCTTGTCTGGGAGGGTGTGGGCGGTGTGGGGAACAGAGCATATGGGAATCCCTATATTTTTGTGTAATATTTGTGTAATCTAAGTATCCTTAAAAAATAAAAAATATATTTAAAAAATAATAATGAAGGCCAGACAGTGCATTAGGTGCTTTGCATAGTGTTTCTCTACTTCCTCACACCATTATGTAAGGTACATATCAGTATTCCCTGTTATAACTCATTCTTCCCCCAGGCAGGCTGTACTGACTAAAAGAGGTTAAATACATTTTCCAAGGACTCATATCTATTAAAGAGGCAAGATGGTTATTCCAATCCAGGATTTTCAGTCCAAAGTTGGTTTCTATCCTGAATCTATGCACACAGACATGGATAATAGCATTTCCCCTGCTCTAGAGCAGGGTTTCTAACCTCAGAACTGTTGACATTTGGACCACAGTGTTCTTTGTTGTTGGGGGTGTCATGTGCATTGTTGGGAGTTTAATAGCATCCCTGGGCTCTACCCACAAGATTCCAGTATCATCACCAGTTGTGATAGCCAAAAATGTCTCCAGTCAATGCCCTATGTCCCCCGTGGGGTGACAATTTGCTCCCATTTGAGAACAATGCTCTAGACACACATTTCCAGTGGGTAGTCACATATATGGGGTCTGGACCCTAGGAGAAAGTTCAGACATGGCTTGTGGACTTGCAGGGCCTGGCGCAGAATGGATTCCCCACAAATATTTAATAAATAAGTGCAGTTGGCATATAGAATTGCTAGTCATTAGTCTTTTTCCATCTTTTCTTATTCCTTCCAACCAAAGTAGAAATCTTCTGTATAAACTCTATCAAAATCTGTCATTTCAACCCAACATTTATTGTTTAGCTTTTGTTTTTCCTTATAAAAGGAATGTGTTTTAAATGGTAGAAAGTGTAGAAATTGTTTACACTACCACCAGGTAAAGACAGAGCCAGTAGTTTCAACATCAAGACGGCTGAACACAAACAGTTAAGGTCCATCATAGTCTTCATTTCTATGCCAGGCACCATGCTTAGTACTTTAATGCCATTAACATATTTTATCTTCATAACAACCCTTTAAGGTAGTAATTCCATTTATGGATCAGGAAATCAAGGCACAGAGAGGTTAAGAAACTTCTTCAGGATCACACAGCTAGTAGGGGCCAGTGGTAAGGCCCTAACCAGCTTTGTATGGTGTCAAAGCCCATTGGTACTAAGCACAAATGTATGCTACCTTGCAATAACAAATATATCTAGAGTCTCGTCTAGGGCCTGGCAATCAGTGAAATATTGTTTAACTGAAATGAAGAGACTGGACGGAGACTTCTGATAAGACTACAGAATAACTGTTAAAATAATTCCTTGGACTTACGTGGCAAATTATTTCCCTCCTAGAAACTCAAAGTGATTTTCCTGATGGAAATGGCTTTTTATCTGGCCCTATCCTAGTTGGCTGGGAGAAAGGGCTGGTGTGGTCCTCTCTGACAAGTGAGGCCACACATCACGAGGTGACTTACATAAGGCCACCCCAGGGTTATGAGGTGTGGCCTGCCACCCGGACCCAGAGAGATCTCTGAGCTGGTACTGCAGGGTCCTGTCCAACAGACACAGAATTAGCCTTTGATCCTCTGTAGGACCCCACCTTTCAAAGTCTCAATATAAACGTGCTCAAACGAGGCTATCTTCAGGAAAAAATAAGGGAAGGTGATAGCACATGAACAATAGGAAAAAGTTTGATGAATTTCTGCCTTTTCCACATCTCCTTATGAGGGGGAGAGCCAAAAACAACAGTGTCCTGGGGTCATGTCTGTCTCTCTCTCATTCTTTGCCCCTTTTCCCACCCTTTTGCATCTGCCCTTTCTGACAGTGGGAGAATGTAGAAAGAAGGCAGGAATCTGGGGCACCCTAGAGGGAATCAGAAGGATGGAAAGTAACTGAAAACCAGAACTATGACTCAGGAAACCCTGGTACCAGGGCCCATGTTCTGGGTGTAAGTTTATTTACCAAGCACTCTGTCTCTATCTGCTTCTATTTGCCTTGCCATCACTCTACTACATAGCAATGATGCCCATACATAACATGAATATGCATTTTCCAAGTGGGGCTAAGAGAGATGAAGTGACTTATGAGAAGTGAACATCAGAGAGTTACTGGTTTAGTTCAGGCACCAGAATCCAGGGAAATCTGTCTCTCTTGCTCTGGCATCCTGTCTCACCCATCAGGAGCTCAAAGGAAATATGCTACTCTCATGTAATACAAGGGGTAAAATAAGGGGCCAGAAAAACCTGGGAAGCACAATGAAATCATGCAGTGACTTTATTCTCTTACCCCAAAGTCCAATCATGGGTACCTGGCTCAATTGAGTGGAAATGGTGTAATTGCCTTCTTTTCATCCTGCAGCCCCACCAGGGGACCCATCCCATCACATGGAAATGGCACTGACTCTGGGTCAAAATAGAAATGTGTGGATATTCCCCTTCTTCTCTCCACAAGCTCTCTAGAACATGCTGTCCTGCCAAATGTGTTTGCATTTGTATTTCACACTCCCCTGGCCCCTCCACTAAGTGGTGTAGATTTTTGGCATATTCCTGACTCTCACAGGGCCATCCTCAGAAAGTGTGAGTCCCTCCTCTTTTCCTCTGCAAAAGGACTGCTCATCCTGATTTAACACAGCCCATTGAAGCTGAAGGGGAAAGGTGTCAAGGCCCAAGTCAGACAGTGTGTGAACATTCCCGCATTCCCAGGGCACTGGATGGCTCCAGATGAGTATCTTTCTGGACCCCTGGCAGTGGCCATGGGTTGGTTGAGGAGAGCTACAAGGTGGCAGGATCCTCCCTTGGGAGAGGGCTGCTCCTGGGCAAGAACTGGAACTCACAGGTTCTGTTCAAGTCAAGAAATTTATGGTGGGGTGATATTTACTTGTAGAGTAAGGCAGTTCACAGGATAGCTTCTTTTAAAAGAAGGAATCTAGGCCACCTGGCAAGGATGGGAGAAGGGCTTCTGAGAAATCTCCTCTGCACCTCCCATGAGTAACTGGGGGAGAGGACACTAAGAGGGCCCTTGGATGGAGTATCTCCTCAAGGACATTAGGGGAAGAGGAACCCTGTATCCAGCATAATCTGCCCAAAGTAAGAGTAAGGATTTGCAGCGAAGCCCAGCAGGAGATAATGACCTGTAGCAAAACAGTGGCTGGGTGCTTTTAGTGAACGCCGCAGCATTTCTATCCCCTGCCCCCTGATGCACTGGCCAAAATAAATCACGAGTCATTTTTCAGTTTGAAATAGAAAGTCCCAAATAAATGAGCCAGTGAACAAGTGCCCTAGAAAAAGTAGCAATGGCTACTCCAACCAAGGCTAAACTGGAAACCAAGAGCCTGAGAAGCATTTCTGAATGGTACGGTAACAATGCAGATTTCAGATGGAATACCCAAGGCAGGTAATAATGAAGCCACTCTGTTTCCAGGGCAACAGATATTGACATCCTCTGGTCAGACTTCCTTTATATTTGTGGCCCAAATCTCCCATCACTGTGAACATAGACTGAGTGAAAGAGAAGACTACAACCTGGAGAGCTGTCCTCTTCCAACACTCCAAAACAAAATGGACTGTGTGCTGTGGGCAGAGGGAAGAGAGGGCCTTCTATGAGTGAAAAGTCTGTCCATCACAATGGGTACTTGGTCAGATATGATTCCGTACCATTGTTTCATGTTGCAGCTAATTCTCTCTCTTCTACTCCTCATCATATTAGTGTTACGCCTGGCCTTTCAAATTTGGAAATAACTTCAGACAACTTAACTCCAGAGATGCAGCTTCTCAACAATGACAGACTCTCAGACTCAGCTGATGTCTGCAACTTTTACAAGAGAAGAACAAAGAGCAGTCTAAAGGGAGATCATGTACTCCACTACCATCACTTTTTGGATATTTAATAGCTGGCTCTGACTTCACTCATAGAATCACACATGTCTACACCATTTGGTATAAGAGGAGAAAACATAAAGTTACAGCGAATTTCCTTGTCACTGCATCAGCATATTTTTGGGCCATATCTACCTAAAATTTCTCATTTTATCCAGGTTTTGTAAATAGCCTTTACTGTAAAAACTCTTTACTATGTGACAGGAATTATGTTAACTATTTTATTTGCATCAATTAATCCTCACCAGAATCCTATGAGGTAGGTACCAATATGCCAGTTTCACCAATGAGGAAATACAGGTTAAGGCAGTTTGCTTGTGGCACTAGCTAAGTTTAAGTGGCAAGACTGAGACTCAAACTCTGACAACCTGTCCCCAGGCATGAGCTCTGAATCCCTAGGATGTCCCATGGTGGGCAGAGAGGTTGGCAGTCTTCTAAAATCCTGAGTAAACAACTCTATGAGGTAACTCTTGTTACCTCAATTTTCCATTAGTTTAACATGACCTCTTTTGAGGGTACAGCCTGGTGCCACAATCAACACAACCAAGTCCCTTAACAATTCATATACAGCCTGGTGACACTCTTGTATGGACTAGAGGAACTCTTTCCACACCAGCAAATAATGCTTTTGTTTTTGTTTATATTCCTCTTTAAAATATATTTCTTAGTGAATCCATGAGAGTGATTTAAAAGATAACAAAAGGTAGATCCTTTGGGATTTTCTACATAGGCAAACTGTCCTCTGCAAATAGGGACAGTTTTGCTTCTTTTTTTCATATCCGTATGCATTTTATTTTATTTTCTTGCCTTATCACAATGGCCAGAACTCCCAGTAATCTGTTGAATATGAGGGGAGAGAGAGAGAGGACATCCTTGTCTTGCTCCTGATCTTAGGGTGGAAGCATTCAGTCTTTTAACAAGTACATTGTTAATTTTAGGTCTACTGTCTTTAAGAAGTCGAAGAAGTTCTCTATTCCTAACGTGCTGAGAGTTCTTATTTATCATGAATGGGTGTTGGCTTTTTTCCCCACCTTTTCTGCATCAATTAATATGATCATATGGTTTTCCTCTTTGGTGGAACACCCCTGCTTATTTTCAAATGGTGAACTATCCTTGCATCCCTGGAAAAATGCTATTTGGTCATAGTGTATAATTCTTTTCATATATTGCTGATTTCTATTTCCTAATACTTTGTTAAGGATTTTTGCGTCTGTATTCATGTGGAATGCTGATGTGTAGTGTTTTTTGTACTGTCTTTGCGTAGGTTTTGGTATCAGGATCATACTATTTCATAAAATGAAAGTGTTCATTCCTCTTCTATTTTCTGGGAGAAATTGTGTAGAGTTATTCATTCTTTTTTTAAAGATTTGGCAAAATTCTCCTGTGAAAAATCAGGGCAAGTTATTGTGATTCAGTCCAGTTTTGTTTTTAATGATTTTGTCCCTTGTTAGGACAAAATTATGTTTCATCATAATTTTGCAGACTCTCCAAAACTTAAGGTGTTTCATTTAGAGGGGCTGTCAATCTGCCACCTTCCTCTCCAGAGCTCATAGGGAGAAATATTGGTTTTTCCACAACTACATTCCTTGTGAGAGGACCCACAGGAGCAGTCAGAGAGAAGAGTCCGTCTGGATGCTGTAGGGGCTTGCATCCTGGCTTGGCCTGATCTCCTATGGCTGCAGGAAGAGCATTGGGCTAGCCCACAGCACAAAACAGCCGCTACACAAAAAGAAATCAACCCAAAATTTAGTAACGGGAGATTGGGAAGAGGGAGGGGATGATGCAGGGAACCAAACCTTGGGATGTAAAAGTGCCACAGGACTGCCCCCTCACGGCCTTACCAAGTGGTCCAGTATTCACCAAATAGGACAGGCAGGCAGCACTGGACTTCTTGTGCTCTTTGGTTTCTTTCCTCACTACCTCCACCCTGTCACATCTTGTTTGAGAACTGCATTGAAGAAAGCCCAAGGTCAGCAGTCCAGAAGGGTTTGGCTTTAATTCTAGGCCCCTCCAGGAATTTGTTCCAAGGCTTAAACCAGGGCAGATGACTGGTTTTTTTTGCATTTTATGTGTAAAATCAAACATGTAGCCTATACCCGGACTTGGCTTTTCAAGTTGTCCTAGCTTTGGTGCCATGGAAACTAGGGGTTGGAGGCAAGGAAGAGGGATTTGAAACTTGCGTTTCTTTAAACTGGGAGAGGGAAAAATAAATTGCATGCCATAATGTTCCATGTTTTGCCTATTCTTATTTTTTTTTTTTAACAATTTTTTTGTTCATTTTTGCTTTACAGTAGAAGGTTGTTTTGCTTTCTCATTTGCATGTTGGAATGCAATAAATTATTAGTATAGTCCAATGGTGTGATTTTTTTATGAAAGTTCACAGACATTTGTAAACATTTACACAATTAACTGGATGATTTCAATAAAATAAATGACAAGGTCAATTTAAGACTTTTAACTAGAATTTCGTTTCACGGAAGGAGAGACCGTACATTCTTTTTCTTTGTCCATGTAACACTTAAAAAAGAATTAAGTGCCTGGCCAAAAAGAAAACATGAATAGATTCTCCCCAAATTTTTATAAATTATACAAACTTCACTCCATTTCTATAAATCAAAAACAACCAAATAATTACAGAAACAAAGAAAATTTATTAAAAAACACCATTTTCTTTGAACCAAAGAAGGAGAAAAACAGAACTGAAATTAAAAATTATTTAGAGGTTGATAAATATGACAATACTTCCTACCCAAACACTTGTGAAATAGGTAAAGGTAAACTCTGAGAGAAATCCACAGCCTAAAATACTTCCCTTATTAAATATGAGACACAATAAACTAATCACTGAACTCAAGAACATAGAATTTAGGTACAGTGATGCTATTGGGTTGGGTGGTGCTGGCCTTTGAGGGGGGTAGGGTGGTGGGGATTGTACTGTCCATGGAACTGGGGGGATTGTCGGGGGAGGGAGCAGATGAACTCTGGGGATTTCCAGGTATGTGGTTGAAACTACAACATTGGGATTTTTTTTGGCAAAGAAGGCACGGGAGGGTCACTGGTTTAGGGTGTTGGATGTGGGGGGGGGGCATGCAGAATAAGGCGCACCTGGGGCACACTTCCAGGGAGTATGTGAGTGTTCATCTTGTCATAGTGAATTGTATCAATGAGTGGAGACCCACACAATGAATGGGAAGTTGTTGGAATCTCATCCTGGGGAGTCATGCCTTGTTCTCAAATAGAGAGGAGGGAGTCTCTTGAGAGCATAGGCAGTGCCTAATAGGGGAGGATAGGCCAGTATGTCAAGCCCTCAATGTTGTTGCAAGTAACTATGAATCTTGTTCTTCAAGGAGAGAAGCTTGGTGGTTGCCATGGGTCCTGAGAGGAGGGGGAGGGAGGAATAGAATAGATGGAACATGGGCATTTTGGGGGTGTTGGAATTGTTCTACCTGATCTTACAATGATGGATACAGGCCATGTTAAATTTCATCAAAATTTATAAAAGTGTATGGTCCAAAATATAAGCCATAATGTAAATCATTGAACATGGTTAGTAGCAATGCTTCAGTATTTCTACATCAATGATAACAAATGTACCACCCACATCTAAAATGTTATTAATAGGGGAAAGGGGAAAAGGGGGAGGTGTTGGGTATATGGGAATCCTCTATATTCTGTATGTGACTTTTTTATAACCTAAAGCATCTTTGAAAATAAAATGGAAAAAAAAAAAAAAAACCCTGGGGGAATAAATGGAAGAAAATGTCACTGTACATATGAGTCAACAGACCTTACAGTGATGAAAGACATAATGCCAAAACTTATTTTTTTAGTTTTATTCATTATTATTATTTATTATTTATTATTATTTCAAATTCATTTTAATTTTTGGTATTTTACTTGTCATTTTAAAAACTATCATTATTATTTAATTTTCTTTTAAATTTTATTTGGTTATTTTGTTGGCTTTATTTGTGAAGAAGTTTTGGATCACAGAAGGGTTACAACTGTGGCAGGGGAGGATCATTGGTGTGGGGTGTCAGTGATGGGGGATGCATGGGAAGAAGTTCACCTGGGGCATACCTATAAAGCATATGAAAGAGTTCAAGCATTCATGGGGAATTGTCATAGTGGATGGAGATCCACACAATAACCAAAAGGATATCCAATTCCTACCCTGGGGAGTTCTGCCACATACTCTAATGGGACAGCAAGAATCCCCCGAGTACAGGGGCAGTGACTAGTGAAGGATGATCGATCGTTGACGGGTCCTTGATATTGATGACTGTACTTATGAACCTTTTCTTTTAAAATTGAAACTTAGCCTAGTATTATAGGTTGCCTAAGAGTTACCTCCTGAGAGCCCCCTTGTTGCTCAAATGAGGCCTCTCTCTAAGGCAAACTCAGCATACACATGCATTACCTTACCCCTGCCATGGGACATGACTCCTGGGGATGAGCCTCCCTGGCACCGAGGGATTATTACCAAGCACCAACTAGCACTGTAACTGGAAAAAGACCTTGGCCAAAAGGGGGAAAGGATAAAGAAAAATGAGTTTATATGGCTAAGAGACTTCAAAGTGAGTTGGGAGGTCATTCCAGAGGTTACACTTATGCATGACTCATCAGACTCTCATTGACTGCCACAGTAAATATTGCTTCATACAGCAGGGCTCCTGAGGGCTCCGGAGACATCCCGACACTATAGGCAGAGCTGACAGGTCAGGAGTTTTACACCCTGTCAGTGGGCCCTACTTTGGAATTATGCTCCCCAGTGTAGCAGAGTTGGACTCACTTTTGGTTTCTCTACACATGGCTCTTCTGCCCCTTCTATTTGAACCTATAGATAGTACTAGAGTTGATAGGTTTATGCCCAAGAGACTTAAATCCTTGGACTTTCCATGTGCCAGCTGGGCCCTGAATCTCAAGAGAGTTGCAAACCTACTCTCCAGTTCACTGGACTCACCCAGGACAACTAACAAGTAGATGATGATGGACAACAACCATCCCAAGGAACGAAGGGAGTCAACAACTGCAAGCAAGATAGTCCCATCCATCTACCCCATGGGATCTAAGCCCCCTCTCAATTAGAGGTGGAGTTGGCATCACCATGCCAGAATTCTCAGGATTGGGGAATGAAAGACAGACTAGAGCAGACTTACTGTTATTCTACTACAGACGTATACTTATTCTAGCAATGGAAGAACTTTCATCATTGCTGTGGAGGCAGTGGCCACTGGAGGTTCTGAAGAGAGGGAGAGGGGAAAAATAGGTGTAATATGTAGGCATTTTGGGGACATTGGAATTGTCCTGAATGACGTTGCAATGACATATACAGGCCATTATATATCTTGTCATAACTTACAAGATTGTGCAGGAGATAGTCTAAATTATCATGTAAATTGTAATACACACTTAGGGACAATGCTCCAATATGTGTCCATCAATTGTGAAAATTTACCACACTGATGAAGGATGTTGTTAACGTGGGAAAGTGTAGGCAGGGTAGGGAGTGGGGCATATGGGGATTCCCTACATTTTTCATGTATCATTTATGTAAGCTCAGTATCTAAAAAATGAAAATAAAAACTAAAATAAATAAATAAAGAGTATTGGTAAACAGCATAAAAAATAAAAGTACTAATTTTATATAAATAAAGTTAAATAAGAAGGTAAATGAATGAGAAGAACAAAATAAATAAACTGATAAAATCAGGTTTTATTCTTTGAACAAATAAAAAAACACCAACATCTAGCAAGCAGGATGGACTGACAAAGAGGAAGAAAATAGTACAGAGAATACCAAAGAAAGAGATGAAACCACAGATTACAGACAAGATTAAAACTCTTTTAAAAGAATATAATTTGCACTTTATGCCAATAGTATATAAAATCTGGTAAACACATATTTCCTAGAAAAAAATTAAATCACAAAATTTGAAATCAAGAAGATTTAGAAATGCTAAACTGACTGATACTCATAAAACATATTGAGAAGTGGTCCATAATCTACTACAGAAATAAGGCCTACTAAAGATTTTAAAGACAGGTCTATATTACTCTGATGGGATACATAATTGCAAAGTTTGATAAACTCTTTATTACTTATCATATAAAAAGGCAGTCTTCAAAATTATTTTTATGATGTCAGCATAATCAATATTCAAAGCTAATAAAGCAAGCTCCAAACAATAACTACAGATCAAACATGCTAATGGATATAGGTACAAGAATACTAAACAAATGTATGAAAAAGTAAATTGCAGCAATGTTTTAAAAAATATACATCATAATACATTAGGTTTTATTTCACAAATCTAGTGTATTTCAACAGTAGCAAATTTAGAAAAGTAATGAGGTGACCAACATTCTTCTGGAGGTTTCAGCCAATACAATAAGAAAAGGAAAAGAAATGAGCTATAAATATTGGAAGAAAAGAGACATTACAATTATTCTTAGATATTATAATTATAAACATAGAAAACCTTCAAAGAGTCATTTACACAATTCTTAGAATTAAGAATAGAATTCGGGAATGTAACTAAATACTAATAAATGTGCAGAGATCAATAACTTTCCTTAATACTATGAATTAACAGTTGAGAGTATGATGAGGACGGTAGAGCTCTGAGGTCAGATAACCAAGTTATAAAATTCAGCTCCACAACTCAGTAGTTGAGTGACCCATGGTTATGTTACATAACTTTATTGTGCTGCAGTCTCCTCTTCCATACAATGGATAATAATAGTACCTGCCTTGTAGGATTGTTATGAGGATTAAATGAGATGATACATATTAAGTGCATCATAGCATAGATTTCACAAATTATCAGCCCTCAATAAATATTTAGAAAAAGAGAAGATGTAAGGGAAAAGGAGATTCCACCTAAAGTAGTGACACAAGTTATAAAATGCCCGTGAATATATGTAAGAAGAAATGTGCAATGCAAATATGATGGAAATAATATTTCATAGAAGCAGGAATATGTCCTAATTCATTACACAGATGTATCATGTCTCTGGTTGAAGTTGTAGGCATAATATTGTGAAAATGCAAATGTCCCCAAATTAAAATGCAAATTAAACACAATTCAATTTAGAATCCTAAAGCGTTTTGTTTGGTCTGGGGTGGAGGCGAGGGGAAAGGAACTTGACAAAATGTAAAAAGACGTCATGTGGAAGAATGAAGTTATGAAAGTAGCCAATAATTTTTGCAAAAGAAAGATGAAGGAGGGATCACCTCCCCAGAGATCAAAAGGCACAATTCAACTAAAGTAATTAAAAGGCTATGGTACTGATGCAGGAATAGAAAAATAGGTCAATGGAACAGAATAGTAGTCTAGAAACAGACTTGTGCATATAGGAGAACTTAGTATTTCCTGAAGGATGCTGCCCCTTTGGCTCTTTATATGGAAGACATGCAGCTACTATGGGACAGAGGTGCACAGCTGCCACGGGACAGAGGTGCTGAGACCCTGCTTCCTTGCAGTGAGACGATGTGGTGCTCGCCCAGAGACTGAGCCCAAGAGTCACCTTCATTCATTCATAAGCACGCACTCAGTGGCTGGTGTGCGGCATGCCATGCGCCAGGCAGGATGACAGTGCCTGTGTTATCCAGAGGCTCAGCCAGCCCCTACTGCTCTGCATCAACATTTAAAGGATGACTGAGGGCATAGAGATGTCCACCCTAGGATAGCTGCCCCATTGGGGCCAGACCAACGTGGGTGGCCTGCTTCTCTCTATGCTCTTCAAGGTCTGCTGATATGTCCACACTGCAGGGAAGATCCCTCAGAGAGGACAGAGTGCTCACCTCCCAGTGTCCCTCCCCTGTAACGGCGGGCCAAACCTCCTCACCCCCTCTTGGTGATCCTCTCTCCAATCCTCTGTGGACACGGCTGCCCAGAGCAGTTTTCCCATGGCACGGTTCTGATCTCATTACCTGGATATCCTCTGAGGTAGCCCATTGCCTACCAACAGAAGTACAAACTCCTTGCCCTAGCTGTAATCTCTCACCTACGATCCCCCATGTCAATCTATCTTCAGAGTGAAAAAGTAATTTATGTACACAGCCTTATGTGGTTTAAACATAGAATTTGGGATTCCAGAGCATCATGCAAATGCAAATTAGGCACAATGAATAAGACCTTGAAACGAGTGGAAAGAGAACAGCATATTTTTCAGCCCTTATTACTTCAAATAATATTGTGCCCTATGACATTCCTATACTAATTTATCCACAAATGCATTAGTCAGATTTTTTGGTGACTTTTTGTGAAGTGACAGTATTTGGGGGAAAAACAGACACAGGGAATGAGGGCACCTCCTTCATTCTGTAATTTTTTGGTGTCCTGGAACCTTTACTCTTGTGAGAGGATGATGATTCCCATCTCCAAATGAGGCAGGTGGTTGGAGTGGTCCACAATCACCATTGGAACTTGGTGTCCTCGCCAATAGAAAGAGTCAAACAATCACCACCATTGGGTACCATTTCCCACAGGGATGAATGAATGGATGGATGGATGGTATCCAAGGTACAGAGAGAAACACCTATTTTTAAATGGATTGTGTAGCATCCAAACATCAAATTCTGTATGGGTAGAACATGGTCAAACAAGTCTGGCATGCTGGATGCTAACAAAGTAGATGTCTAGAAAAAGTCACAAAACCTAATTTGTGACCCTGGGTGTACAATATCAGAGGCTTGTCTCCCCAACGGGAAAGCTGTTTGGTCAGCAACCACAGCTGCCTGATGGTCAGATCCTAACGCTGCAGAAATGGCAAGGGCCCAAAAGTAATTTAAGAAATATAGTGACAGTGGGTGTTAAATTTTGCCTAATCTTGCCAAAGCAGTGTTGTGTTGTGATACATCTCACTGATCTGAAAGCGGTGGAGGCAACAAAGGAGAACAGCCTCAGTGAATAATTTCGGGAGAGTGCAGAGAAAAAAAAGCTAATGAAAGTGAAGAGAAAGTACTAACACATGGAGAGAGTGTTCAGGTTAAGAATGTGGCTCTGAGATACTGGCGGAAGCTCACCGGCAGATGGAAGTCCAAGGAACCTGGGTAAGACAGACTAAAGGGAGTGTATGATTTCCAGACAGAGCGGTTAGTACAATTAATTGTAAATCCTTCCCCTTGGTGTCTGCTTCCTACATTTAATGAAGAATTAGGGAACTGAACATTGACTCAGCTTCACTCCTCTCAATTCTTCTGGTTCTACTGCTCTGTGGAGCAGTAACAGATGTGTGTGTAATGCCTGTGTCAATTCAGTATCTAAAGGGGGTATGTAGCATCCTCTAGAAGAAAATGTGGTCCCTCCCCAGTCAGTAGTAAACCTGGACGACCTCAGACCCTCACTTATCTCTCTGCCTTGTCTGCTCACCTGGGAGGCCCCACTCTTCGCTCCAGTCAACTTGGACTCTCCCATCCAGCCCCCTATAAATCCTGCCCAGCTCTTCTTTGAGGGGTCTCTGACAACTCCAGTGAGGTCTCCCTTCTCAGAGGTCCCCATAGCTTCCACAAAGACCTTAATCTTGTGAGGTGGTTGCTTGCTGTTTCATGGTGTGGCAGTTTGAAATTATTTTATGAATCCCAAAAAGAGAAAGGTTATGTTGTAAATTAATCTGTTCCTCTGGGTGTGATACCCTTTGATTGTATTAAATTCAGTGAGGGGCCTCTGATTAAATTTACTTGATAAAATCAATTTAGGGCTTCTGATTGGGCTACATCAATAAGGTGTAACTCAGGTTGAGTCCCCGCTCCCTTGGTGGGCTGATATAAGCAGACACTCACTCAGGAAGACACACAGGAAGAGAGAGAGCTCTGTCATTTTTGATCCTGGGGCCTGGGGAGAGATGAGCCATTCACCTGACAGTTTGCAGCTGACCTCTGGAAGAGAGCCAAGACTGATATAGAAGGCCCGGAAAGAAACGAGCCCTATGCCAGGAGAGAGAGGAAGCCCTGAGTGACAAGCCCCCTGCCAGCCTGCAGCTGAGAGAGAGGAAGCCCAGAGGGAAAGGCCGAACCCTCGCAGAGATCAGCGACCATTTGCTTCAACACGTGGATACTGACTGGTGAGAAATCAACCTTGAACTGCACTCTTTAGGGCCTTGTAACTGTAAGTTTTACCCCAAATAAATACCCTTTTAAAAAGCCAACAGATTTCTGGTACTTTGCATCAGCACACCTGTAGCAGACAAATACACATAGCATAATGTGGAGAGAGATAGCCAAGATGCTCTGTGATTCTGGTAAGGATGAAGGTCTTTCCTAGAGGGAGGTTCTGTAGTGCAGTGGTTAATGATTCTGGCTCTGAAACCATGCAATACTGCATTCAAATAAAAGATGGGCTCCTCACTAACTTAACAACCCTCTTGATGATAAGGAGGATGGTGGGGAAGAAATCATGTCCATTGGACCAAGAGGCCTGGGTGTGGGGGCCGTGTTCACTGACTGATCCCTGAGTTGCTGTGTGGTTCAGGCAGAAGCACAGGCTGTTACTTATAGCAAAGTTGACCTAAGGGGTAGGCTAGTAAAACTTAAGGAACTACTAAACTACAAGTATCATATGGTTTTATCGCCTTTCAACCTGCCTTTTATTATTATACCAGGATCTAGATCAAGTGTTAGGACAAATATTTTTCCCAGGGAAACAGTCTTATCAGGTACTGCTTAGGGACTCACAACCTAGAAATACTCAACATCCCAATGCTTTTCTACCCCATCCTGGGGACAGACTTTCAACGTCCCCGAGTATATGGCTTAATTTTTTCTTTATTGAACTGTGCTACTTTTTAAATGAAAAAAATAAACTGTAAATTTTGAAATGTCTTATGTGTAGCTATGTATTATGTTTTATATAAATGTAGCTACATAAGAATGTTTTCAGTATAGCTCTATCATATACAGCATATACAACTGCATATATATTTACAGCATACATAAAAATATCATATATATTTTTTGTATATGTGCATATATATGCACAAACCTGGAAGAAAATAATTTCTTGCATGAGGTTAATATCCTTGACCTATAAAGATCTCTTAACAAATAGAGAATCAGGCCAAGGAGTCACAACAGAGAAAGGCACATGAAAAGCCACGTAAATACCCAATAAACATTTGAAAATGTGCCCAATGACAAAACAAATGAAAATTCAGAGATATCATAAGAGAAAGAGGTAAGGGATAATATAATATGTAAAGAGTGATCATAATTTTTAAAAGAATATGCCTTTTATATATATTTGAGTGTTTTGATAAATGGGAACACATTACAGGGAAACAATCTGTAAAATATGCACCAAGTGATTAATGGTAAATGGAGAGTTATTTGCCTAAGGATCCCCCTGACAATTGTTAAAATTTATCGGATCTTTCAACTCTCAAACAACTCTCTGTGGTATGCCAAGAGAAGCATTGTTATGTTTTTTAAGTATCAGTTTTGCTTTAAGAAAGGAAATCAATTTGAAACCTCCAAGGACTTGCTAGCTAAATGTTGAAGACCAAGTAAAACCTCAGGGCAATGACATGTTTTTCTCCTTGATTCAACTTTCTGTTCTCTGCTCCCAACACCTGCGGAAAAGACATGGAACCTGGTGCTGAGAAAATCCTTAGATTACTTTCTGATATACCCATTGAAGACAACCTTTTCTCCTCTGGTTCTTTCAAATGTCTCTAAAATGTTCTTAAAATAATTACTTATATCATAAAACAGCAGTTATTATGTAGAACAATGATTATTTTTAAATTATATCAGTCGATAAACATAAGATCATAAGATTGTCAATATGACAATTAAACCCTTTAAAAAGATGTACTGTATTCAGGGTGCATAAATTCAAATTGGAATATTACAATATCCTAGCACTATTCAAAGGTCTTTACAGAGATGGTGGCTCATTTAATCCTCACGACAACAATCTTATGAAGGAGGTACACTTTTTTCTCCCGTGTACACAAATGGAAACTGAGGCACACAGGGGTTAAGTAACTTACCCAAGGTACTGAGCGCCTTTCATCTGCTCCCAGCTGAAGAAGTCTGAAAACAAAGTGATTCCGGTTAGTTTATTTTCTAAGATTCCAAGGACAAGATAATATTTTGTTGCTATTATTGCTTGCTTGTTTTTTTTTTTTTTCCTTCCAAAGGTAGGGTCCCTCTACTTCCCCTTCTACACACAAGTTGAAGTGAACCAACTAAAGGCACCAAGTTAGTGAGTGGAAGTACTGGAATTAGAACCCAGGAAGTCTGTTGAGAAGAGGAAAATGTCATTTGTTGAATCAAGTCAGCCCATGAGGGTAGGAATTAGGCAAAGCCTCCCTTCAGGCCTTGCACAGTGGCCGTTTTAACTTTTTTATTTCAAAACATTTTTATTAGAGAAATTGTGAGCATATGAAACAATCATGCATAATGTGCAGAAATCCCGTACATCACCCCTCCACCAAAACCTTGCATTGTTGTGGAATTTGTTATAGATTATGAAAGAACATCATAAAATTACTAACTATGGTCTACAGCTTACATTTGGCATATTTTCCCAAACACACTCCTATTATTAACACCATGCATTAGTATTCTACATTAGTTATAGTTCATGAGAGAACACTCTCATATTTGTGTTGTTAACCACAGTCCATCATCCACGATATGGATCACTGTGTTATACAGTCCCGTGGCTTGTACAATCCATCCCAAGTGTACACTCAGTGGCTCTCAGTTTCATCACAGAATTGTGCAGTCATCACCTTGGTAAATTTTTGAGCGTTTTCTTAGTCCAAAATAAAAAAATCCAGTTCCCCCTATTATTTACCCTTAGCACTGATATATTACCTTCTTTGAGATTGATGCAAGAATATTACAATATTGCTGTCAACTATAGTCCATAAGTTACATTAATTGTATTTTTCCCATGCATCACCATATTTGCACCACCTTGTAATGGTGATGTACATTTGTTCTTGTTAATAGAAGAACATTCTTGTATTTATACTATTAACCACAATCCTCGTCCATCACTGGGTTTACTATGTTATTCAGTCCCTAGATTACTCTAGCTTTCTTTCAATGGACATTTACGTCCCTAGACTACCTCTTTCAGCCACAATCACAGGTGCAAACTAGCCGTGTTAGTTATAGTCACTATAACGTGTTACCATCAACTCTATCCATTTCCGCACTTTTACAGTCATGCTTGTTTAAAACTCTACATACATTAAGCATCAGTACTCCTTCTCAGCCTCATCCTATCTCTTTGTAACCTATACTCCAGATTTTAACTCCATGTGTTTATTCTTCATACTTAGTTCATATTAGTGCGATCATAACAATATTTGTCCTTTTGTGTCTGGCTTATTTCACTCAGCATAATGTCATCAGGTTTCATCTCTGTTGTCATACATATCCCAATTTCATTTCTTCTTACAGCAGCATAGTATTCTATAATATGTATATACCACATTTTGTTTATCCATTCATCAGTTGATGGACACTTGGATTGTTTACATCTTTTGGCAATTGTGAATAATGCTGCTATGAACACTGATGTACAAATGTCTGTTCGCTCCCTTGTTTTCAGATCTTCTGGATATAGTTCTAGAATAGGGATTGTGGGATCATAGGGCAGTTCTATATTTAGCTTCCTGAGGAACCCCCAAACTGTCTTCCAAAGAATCTGCACCATTCTATATTCCCTCCGACAGTGTAGGAATGTTCCTATTTCTCCACTTTCTCTCCAGCATTTGTAGTTTTCTGTTTATTTAATAATAGCCATTCTATGAGGTGTGAAATGATATCTCAATGTCATTTATTTTGTAATACCTGGTAACAATGAAAATTTTTCATGGGCTTTTTCGAGTGCCCATTTTAATTTAAAAAAGCAATGATAATCACAGTGTAATATTTATTAAACATTCTTTGTAAAGTCAGCAGTATTTTCGGAATAAACGGCAGGGCATGAAGACACCATTCTGTAATTCTTCAATGTCTTGGCGCCCTAAACTAAGGCTTTTATAGCTGCAATTCTGAATTTTAACAGCAGGTGGCACCTTTCCCCCCGCATCTCGTGCTCTGCTCTTTTTTTCACAAATTAATTTTAATGATACATATTAATAAACATACAATTCATCCAAAATGTACAATCAATGCTACTTGCTATAATCATATAGTTGTGCAATCACCACTTCAATCATTATTAGAGCATTTTCATTATTTCAGAAATAATAATAAAAAACAGACAAACAAGAAATTTCCTCACCTCTCAATCTCTCTGTGCTTCTCACACTGTACATAGCTGCTGTCTCTGGCTATTCTATCCAAAGTGTATAATCAATGGCTTTTACTATAATCACAATGTTGACACAGAGTAGTACATATTGTATGATTCCATTTATATAAAATGTAAATATAAATCATAAAGAAGAAAGGAGATTAGTGGTTCTGTAGGAAGGAAGGAATGCTAAGGGGTGTGGAGTCTTTCTTTTTGGAGTAATGGAATTGTTTTAAAATTTTTGAGATGATGAATGAATGCTATGTCTTTTTTAATTGAAAAGACATAATATTTGAAAAGAGGAAATGGTAATTTTAAAAATAAGTTTAAGTAACATTATTTATAGTATGATACCAATTCTGTATTAAAAGTTACTCTGTATATTAAAAAACTAAAGGGTATATACTCTGTTTCATATGCTGTCAATTGCAGGACTATATTTCATTGGATTCTATCCTCTCTCCTTCACTTTCTCCCTCACCCCTTTTTCATCAGTGTTGGCTGACTTGTCCACGCTATAGAAAGGGCTCCTCAGGAGTGTGGTCTACGATGTGAACTGTGGTCTATGGTTGGTGGCAAGTCCCCAGGATGTGTAAGTCCATTGAGGGTGGTGGGCCACACTTGTGAGAGATGTTTGTGTGGGATGTGGTGGGAGGTGTGGGAGGTGGGCAACATGGGAATCCCAGTGGTTTCCGTGTAATATTTTAGGTAATCTAAGCACCTCTTAAAATATATTTATGTATATATAAATAACATTTTTGTAAGCAAATGCACATATATGCATATATATTTACATATCATTTTACAAATATTGGTATGTATTGTGAAAAATTTGATTTTTACCCACAATAAAAAAATTAATTAATTAAAAAACAAAAAAGGAAAGAAAGGGCTCCTCAGAGAAGCAGGCCATTCACCTTCCATTATCTCAGGTAAAGGCTTTCCCCACTTTCTCTGTTAGCCCCTCCCCAGGCAACTATAGACACAGTTGCCTAGCAATAGAGATTCAGAGTCAAGATACTTCTAACTCTCAATCCCCTTTTATTTCCATGATTCCACAATACCTCAGCCATAAATCTCACATTTAAGAAATTATATTTTCTTGATATCTGAAATCAAAATAAGAATGGTTATCTTAATTTCTGTGTGATCTTGGGAATGTCAATTAATGCTCTGGACCCCAGTTTCATCAAGTCTGAAGATAAAGAAGTTAGACTTGAGCATCAAGGTCTATTTTTTTTTTTTTTTATTGTAGGTAAAAATCAAAATTTTCACAATACACACCAATATTTGTAAAATGATATATAAATATATATGCATATATGTGCATTTGCTTACAAAAATGTTATTTATATATATATAAATATATATATATTTTTTTAATTTATTTTTATTGTGGGTAAAAATCAAAATTCTCACAATACATACAAACATTTGCAAAATGATATATAAATATATATGCATATACGTGTATTTGCTTACAAAAATGTTATTTTTATATA
>JAKSZT010054490.1:347145-367343 GCA_026826555.1 Tolypeutes matacus | reverse complement strand
TGAATAATATTCCATTGTGGGCTATACCAAATTTTGTTTATCCATTCATTGGTTGATGGACACTTGGGTGGCTTCTAGCTTTGGGCAGTTGTGAATAACTCTAATAAGAACATCCATGTGCAAATATCTGGTTAAGTTCCTGATTTCAATTCTTTTGGGTAGATACTTAGAAGCGGGATTGCTGGGTCATATGGTAATTCTACGTTTAACTTTTCTGAGGAACCCACCAAACAGGAATTGATTTTATGATATGGTGTGAAGAGGGGTCCAAATTTATTCCTGTCCAGATGGATATCCAGTTGTATCAGCACCATATTTTAAACAAACCATTCTAAACCACTAAATTGGAAAATCACTGTTGTCATGTATCAAATTTTCACATATACTTAGATCTATTCTGGATTCTCTAGTCTTTATACCAATTTTTTTCAAAGCTTATATCAATATCAGATAGATATGTTTAATGAGACTTTATTAGTATGTTTTCATAAGCTGGTAGGTCAAATCTTCCCTTTAGTATCCTTTTTCTTATATTATTTGCTCCTCTTTGACATTTATTTTTCCATATTAAAAGTAAGATCTTTTCATTCAATTTCCCAGATATCTGTTAACTAGAAATTACATTGCATTTTAATTTAATATAATGGATATTTTTTAGGATATTAGATATTCCCATTCAAGAATATCATCGTACCATTTTTAGCGGTTTATTTATTTTACATTTTTATTTTAGAATAATCTTAATTTCAAATATAGAAAAGTTGTTCCTGTATAACTTTCACCCACATTGTGTTTAGAATATTTTGCCACATTTTTCATTGCCTACATATATTTATACATAATTACTTCTCTGAACATTTGATTCAGTTGCATACATCATGATTCTTACCCCTTAGTTCTTTGATGTATGTCCCAAGAACCACAGTAAAGTTATCAAACTCAGGAAATGTATGTTGATATTATGCTTTAATCTACCATTCATATTCCAGTTTTATTAATTGTCCCAGTAACATCCTTGATAGCATTTTATCCCTCTACAATACAGGCTCATTGCATTTAGTTGTCATATCTCTAGTCTCCTTTAATCAGGAGCAGTTCCTCAGCCTTTTCTGTAGTTCATGACCTTGACATTCTTGAAGAGTACAGGCAAATTTCTTAAAGTATAAAATGTTCTTCATTTTGTATTTGAGTAATGTTTCTTTGTGGTTAGATTTGGATTATGCATTCCTGGCCAGCATCTGATGTAAGTGAAGTTAGGCCTTCTCAGGGTAATATCTAGTAGCACACTGTCAGTCTGCTCTTTGGTGAGGTTAATTTGATTGTCTGACCAAAATGTTGCCCTGCTTCTGTACTGTATAGTTTTGTAAATACCCTGCTCCTTATCAGAAGCATCATGGTCAGGCAAGAATCATCAAATCAATTATGATGGTTCCAAAAGGGTGATTTTCTTAATCTACCCCTCCCTCCATATTTATCAGCATTCTGTTGTAAGGAAAAGCCCCTCTCTTCCATTTATTACCTATCTAAACAGTAAGGACTCAAAAGATTCCTTTTTTCCCCATACTGCATAATTTGCATACCCCTATCATTTTTTTTATCACTTCCTGACTTGTTAGGCACAAGGTAAGTTCATCTTGTAACTTCCCTGCTCCAGTCACCAGCCTTGGAAATCAGCCATTTCTCCAAGGATCCCAGTTTCCTTATAGTGGGGGAATATTAGAAATCAAGATCCGGGTCTACTGTGTGCTCACTGCTACTAGAAAGTTTGCTTCTATACTTTCAGCAGACAGATCAGCATCTATTCTAATATAGGCAAAGGATAATCAACCTTTAGCTGTTAGATTGACTATGTTTTCAAATTTGTTTGAAGATGTTTCCTTTCCTTTCAATTTTTTTAACTTTTTAAATTGAAGTTTATCATTCATACACGGACATCCATAAACAGTAAGTGTATAGTAAAAGTTGTGAACTTACAAAAAAAAACATGCATATCATCGTACAGGGCTCCCATACATTACCCTACCACCAATACCCCTTGCATTGTTATGAAACAATTGTTACAATCTATGAAAGAGCGTCATCAAAACGTTACTACTATAGCCAACATCTTACATTTGGTGTATTTTCCCTAAAACCACCCAGTTTTTGACACCCTGAATTGTATTATATACTTGTTATAGTTCGTGAGAAAGTGTTCTCATATTTGGTGAGTTAACCACAGTCCATCTTCCACCACAAGATTCATTGTGTTATACAGTCCCGTGTTTTGTACAATCCATTCAAAGTGTACACTCATGGCTCACATATTTATCACAGAATTGTGTTGTCGTCACTGGGGGGTTAACTTGATGTCCATGTCATTACTGAGGGGTTTGGTTGTGGTCTCTGGCAGCGACAATGTAATAAAAAATTACCATTAAGCTTTTGGTCCCAGTTATGGAAGGGAGCTGAACAACCGGTATTCCCTGATGGAAAAACAGATATGTGCTGTTTATAATGCCATTCTTGCTACTGAATCTTTAACTGGTATGGCTACATAAAGAAAATAGCCAGTGGGGGCAGCCAGGGGTGGCACATAACAGTAGATTATTGTAAATTAGAGTACCTCCACTGCTGTATGCAGCAGTCTTAAACATTGCTGGTTTATTGCAAGAAACTAGTATACAGTTATGTCACCACCACTTTGTTTTAGATCTTGCTAATGCTTTCTTCTTTTAAAATGGGTAAAAGATGATACAACCATATTTCTTTTTAAATATACTTTTAAATTTTTTTTAAAAAGATACATAGATTATATAATTGTTATGTTCTCAAATGGAGGGGCAGGTGGTCATGCTTTCTTTAGTACCTCCTTAGACAAGTCAAGTCAACCTGCATTCACCTTCATATGGCAAGGCCAACAATGTACTTTTTTTTCCCTGCAAAACTAGTATTTTATTTTCTTTCCTTTACAATAGCAAAGTATGCTTGGATTATTAGTCTACTCTTTTTTTTAATAATACTTTTATTTTTTAAAAGATACTTATATTACATAAATGTTACACAAAAATTGTAGGGATTCCCATATGCCCCACGTCCCACTCCTCCCACAACCTCCCACATAAACATCCTTCATTAGAGTGGCACGTCACCTGCAATAGATATACACATCTTGGGGCTTTGCCACTAAGCATGGACCATAGTTCACATTGTAGACCTCACTCTTTCCCACACAGTTCTGCATGTTATATAATGGTATAAAATGGCCTATATCTGTCATTGCAATGTCACTCAGGATAATTCCCAAGTCCTGAAAAAGCTCCTGTATTACAATTGCTTTTCCCTTCCCTGCCCTGAAATCATCTAGTGGCCACTGGCTCCACCTCACTGTTATAATTTCTTCCATTGCTTAAATCACAATATGTCTACAACAGAATACCAGTAAGTCCACTCTAGTCCATAGCTCTTCCCCCAATCCTGAGGAGTCTGAGATGGTGATGTCCACTCCACCTCCAAGTGAGAGGGGGCTTATATCTCATGGATAAGATGGATGGGATTATCCTGTATGCAGCTTCAGACTCTCTCCATTCCCTGGGATGGCTGTTGTCCATCATCATCTCCCCTCGAGGTGTCCAGGGTGAGTCTATTGAGCTGTAGGGTAGGAGTTGCAGATCCACCAAGACTCCAGGCCCAGCTGGCACATGGACAGCCCAAAGACTATGGTCTCTGGGAGTACACCTACAAACACTGGCAACACATATAGGTTTGAATAGAAGGGACAGATGGACCACATGCAGGGAAGACATATTTGGATCCAACTCTGTCACTCTCAGGAGGAAGGATTCCAAAGTAGGGCCAACAGATAAGATGCAAAACTCTGGGGCTATCTACCCTGATATAGGACCTGGGTGTCTCCAGAGCCTTCAGGAACCCCTCTGTTTGGGGTGTATCCACATTGGAAGCTTATGAGGTCCTACTGAGATGTGCATAAGTGTTACCTCTGGGATGACCTCCCAACACACTTTGAAGTCTCTTAGCCATATGAACTCATTTGTCTTTACCTTTTCCCCCTTTTATACGAGGTCTTTTTCTAGTTGTATTGCCCATTGGCACTTGTTAGTAATCCCTCATTGCCATGGAGGCTCATCCCCGGGAGTCATGTCCCACGCTGGGAGGAAGGTAATGCATTCGTATGCTGAGTTTGGCTTAGAAAGAGGCCACATTTGAGCAAGAAGGAGGTTCTCAGGAGGCAACCCTTAGGCACCCCATAACAATAGGCTAAGTTTCAATTTCAAGAGCCAAGACTCATAAGGCTAGTCATCAATAACAGGAGCCCATCAGTGGATCATCCTCCTTTGCCAGACACTGCCCCTGCACTTGGGGAACTGTTGCTACTCCCTTGGAGAATGTGGCAGAGCTCTCCAGACTGGGAATTCAATATTCTCTCTTTTATTGAGTGGTTCTCCACCCACTGTGACCATGCCCTGTGAGCATTTGAACAATTTTATATACCTTGTACGTATGTTCAGGTGAACTTCTTCCCATGCACCACCCATCCCTGACTCCCCCCACCAATGGTCCTCTCCAGCCTCAGTTGTAACCCTTCTGTGATCTAAAGCTTCTCTAAAGATGAAGCCAATATAATAGCCAAAAACAATTAATAGGAAAATGAAATAATAATGATGTTTAAATGTAAGACATAAAAATACATGAAAACTTAAAAAAAACTAAATATAAAATAAAATTAAAGGATTGGGTTATTCAAAAAATGAGAAAAAAATTTTAAATTAAAAAAAATTTTTTTTGACATTTTGCCTTTTATCACTGCACTATCTGGTGTCCAGTTTGTACCGTGGCACCATCCCCCTCTCACTCCCCAGTGTCTCACTATTTTCCGTTTAACTTTCAAAGAAGTTTTAGGTCAACAGCAAAGTCACACACCAAATAAAAGACACTCTCATATACCCAATCTCCTCCCCCTTTCCTCACCCCATATCAAAACCTTTTTGTATGTGGATGGTAGCATTGTTATAACTGATATACAGATACTGAAACATAGCTACTAAACATTGTCAATTCACAGTATGGTTTACATTTTGGATCGTACACTTTCATAAATTTTGATGATATTTACCATGTCCTGTGTCCATCACTGTCAGGTAATGAAAAACATTTCCATTGACCACTAAATACCCTCTATTTGATCTATTCTGTTCCTCCCCACCCCCCTGGGCAGCATGATGACCCCCTGACTTGATTCATTGGATGACAAGGTTCATAGTTACATGCAACAAGAGGTCATGACACTCTGGTTTGTGCTCCACTGTTTGGAACTGCCCTTGCTCTTCAGAGATGCCCACCTGTCTATTTCTGCTATCCCCTCAGTATCCTGGGTATTCTAACCCACCCTTCCCAATCTACCCACCTGTCAACCCTGCACCACCCAACCCAATATATCACTACCCTCCTGTCCTATCCCTTCAATACACAACTACACTCTATCACTTTACCATAGGTTAAGTCCTAATGGGTGATGGTTCACAACTTTCTCTTTCCTTTCTCTTTCTTGTACACCTATCTTTCAGACAAGAGTTCTCAGACACTGCTCAATTTCCTTAATTCATATCATTGAAGTCATGTACTGTTCATCCTTCAATGCCTGGCTTGCTTCACTCAACATAAGGTCTTCCAGATTCATCCATGTTATCCTGTGTGTTAGCACTTTATTCCTTCTTACAGATGAGTAATATTCCATTGTATGTATGTACCACATTTTGTTTATCCATTCATCTGTTGATGGGCAGGTTTTGAGGCAGATTGTAGTGATTAAATTAAGTTAAAACAATTTTTTTTGTAGAAATAAGGGACCCAAAAGAAGGCCACTTCTGGACCACCCCCTCCACCAAGGGGACCCTAAATAGGCTCGTGGAAACTTGTCAAACACTTCCCAATGCCTGCCCCCCCAGGGGAGCTGAGACTCTGACACTCAGGGCAGAATTATAAAATTGGCTGGCTCAGTCCCTTCCCAAGCCAAGCCTCTGTGTCCCACGGCTGTCAGGTAAATCAGGCTTCCTCAGTAGATTAGCCTCTTCCCTCAGCCTGGCACCACATCTAGCCAGCTGGTTTGCTCCCAAAAAGCTGCAAGGGGGTTCAGGCAGCCAAACCAACAGTAAAACCCCTCTCACCCTTTGCCAGGACCCCCCCACTCTCAGTAGGTAATCCCTCTCACTGGGTTGCCGGGAGAGTGGGGCTTAGCCATCTGCGTCCATGATTTCTAGCTAGGGAAAAATCTTATGATTTTATATTGAGCAGTCCACCTCACTGTCCAGTTCCCTCCAGATTGATGTCCCCAAGGTTCTCACTCTGCAGGCTCCCAGAAGAGACCACCTGGGCAGGATCCTCCACAAACTACAAGTTACCTTAACAATGCATGTCCACTTTCAGGTTTAAGGTACTGAATCTGATATTTTTCTTTCTTCAATTCAGAATTTGTGGGGTCTTTCTCCAGTCTCTACCATTCTCCTAACAATGGACTTTTATGGTGTTTCCCCAAGGCTATATGCATAGCCTAAACGTCTGCCATGGCCTCGAAAGAATCTGGCTTTGTGGAAGAAACCTGTAGCTGTAATCTTATTTCATTATATTAATGATATTATGTTAACCAGTAGTTCTCTTTCAGAATTAAAAGAAGCAATAGAGACAATAGTATCTTATCTTAAGAGCCTGGGATGGACAAACAATTGGGACAAGCTGTAAAGTCCCAGGTGACTGCTCTGTCAAATTCTTAAGTGTTGTTTGGTTGGGTAAGACAAAGACTATACCCTCTGCTGTAATTGATAAAGTACAATGTTTTCCCACACTACAAACTCCAAAACAATTAATGGCCTTTCTGGGATTATTGAGGTACTAGAAACCATTCATCTCTCATTTAGCTCAGATATTAAAATCATTGCATGTGTTAATCAGGAAAAGTCGTTCATGGGAATGGGAAGACCCCTAGCAGGCTGCCTTTAAATAAGAAAAGAAGGCAATAGCACAGGCTCAAGCACTAAGGGGGTGGACCTTGACTTACCCTGTGAATTGGATGTGGCCAGCCCTGATACTGACTTTGGGTGGAGTTTGTGGCAAAGGCAACAATCTAAAAAAGTACCCCTTGGGTTTTGGGCACAATTGTGGGAAGGGGTCAAATTACAATATAGCCCCTTTAAAAAGCAACAGTGTGCAGCATACCACACCCTGTTGCAAGTAGAGGGCTTAACCCCATAGTGTCCAGTCACTCTGAAGACTGCCATCCTGATCCAGGGGTGGATTGCAGATGCTATAAACAAGACAAGAACATTAAACTGTCTGAGCCACCTCTGTGGGGGAAGAGATCTGTGGGACACCTGCCAGCAGCAACAAGTAACTGTCTATCATGTCCCCGCCCACTCCTCTAACACCCCTCTTGGGAATGTTGAGACATATGCCTTCATGAAGATCCGGAGCCATACCACTGAGACCTGAGAAGCAGCAGAGTGGCTCCTCAGTAAAAGCAGACATCATGACTACCAAACCCTGTGGTACCTAGCCTGACAGTTCCAGCTGCCTGTCACTTGCCAGCAGCTCATGGCATCACCCATGAGTGCTCATCATGCTCACTCCGATGACGGCAACAATTACCTCACCAAATGGGACATATTGACCAAGCATAGACTCTAGCAGCATGATGGCAAGTGAATTTCATTGGTCCCCTCACGCTGTTGGAATGGGCAAAGTATGCTTTCACTTTCACAGGTACTGTCATGGGACTCTCATAACCAGCCGCCCTACAGCCCAAAAGGGTAAGTAATAATAATCTATTGTTGCCTATGCCTCAAACCATACAAACTGAGGAAAATAAGGTCGTTTGGCCATGGTACTGGCCTATGCAGCCTCGCTGGTTGGGAATCTTAAGCCCTTGGTGAATAGGAGTCACCCAAAACATTGTTAAAAGACTACAGTTTATATTAAAAATGCCAGTAAAAATCTTTATTAATCTGAGGTCTCCTATTCCCCTTGGGACCTATGTATATCTATGTGGACTCTTCTTATACCTAAACTAGTTTTTAATGTCACTAAAGAAAACTCAGAGAATTTAGAATGAAAAAATATATGGTATTAGAAACCTCCTCATGAAACCCCCCTACCTGGTACTTTGTTATCTACTAATGAAAATGTTGCCCCTGCCTGTATAAAACAACAAAAGGAAATCTGTAATATGAGATTATTACCCCCAAAATCATGTAATTTCACTGTCAAGCAATAATGTTCAATATTATGTATACGTTACTTCTTTTATTCTGCTGTCTTTTACACTGTTGCTATGGAATCTAAATGCAATGTTCTAATGCCCTAACCACTCAAGTGGTATTGCAGAAGATCTACATGTGGAATGGAAGGTGGAAAGAGCATTGGGGTGGAGTGAAGGGTTAACTTGAATGCCCATTCCCCCCTCCTCCTCATTCTTGTTGATTAGAACTGAGGGAAGGAATGAGCTGAACTTCCCAGCAGCCCAGTCCTTGAAGATAAGAGCAAGGATGTGGTGAGAATGTTTTGAGAATTGCATGCACAAGCATATTTCTGAAGCTGTTCCTGGCACTGTCCCTTTTCCCCCCTGCTGTAATACCTTTATAAGCCCCTACCCCATGAGGGATGGTGTGATACTTCCCAACCATCTGCCCTATGGCATTTCTACTCTTGCTGGCCTTCCGGGTGGTTTCTTTGGAATATTGAAACATTCAGTCAACCTCCCTGGGCTTGACCTTCTGTGTTACAATCACCTCAGCCAATTTTAGGGTGTATTGGATTTTTCCTTTTAGAGTAATGAAAATGTTCTTTTAATTTTTAGTAATAACATGTTGACTAAGACTCCCTGATACTAGAAATTAAATATTAAGAGTGCCACAGTCAGCAAAACTTTGAGATCTCTGGGAAATGAACTAGGCAATTGGTGAACTTGGTCTCTTTAATACTATAGATTGGGAAGTTCAAGATCTGCCTGGTTTCATTATAGGTACTAGAAAAAGAGCTAATAGAATGTGTCTTTTCCCTTAAATATAAAAGGTGTCAGTCCTGAGCTTTTCACAGAAAAATAATGCATACTTATATACTCATTGGACCCATTGGACCATTTTCTATATCATTAAGGTGCTTTGTCTCAAACTTTCTTGAGAATTATTTTAGGCCATATGACTCAATACATTTTTTCCAATATGGGCTATGGTTTATCTACTTTGAAATAACATAATACAATTCAGTTATAAAAGAAATGGAAAGGGGGCATGGCATTTTAGAGCTGGGTAGGATAAACCATTAAGTTATATTTTTCCTTTAGCTTAATATATTTGTCTTATATTCAGCAAATTTACTAAATACTTCCAGGTATACTTGTCATATCCAACCAATCCTCTCCTAGAGAAATGAAAGTATATGCCCATACAAACACTGGTACATGAATGCTTATAGCAGCTTTATTTGTAATAACCTATAAACTACATGTCTATGAACAGGTGACTGAATAAACAAATTGTGGTATAGTCTTATATATGAACACTACTTGACGATAAAAAAGAATGGCTACTGATACACCCAGCAATATGGATGAATGTTAAAATAATTATGCTGAGTAAAAGAAGCCAGACCAAAACATAAAGTACATGTTGTATGATTCCATTCATATAAAATTATAAAAAATAAAAACTAATCTATATTGACAGTAATCAGAGCAATGGTTGCCTGGGTAAGGGGGTGGGCAGAGGAAGGGGTAGAAGGGTTACTAAAAGAGCAGAAACAAATTTTTGGAGGTGATGGATATGTTCATTATCTTGATATTGATGATGATTTTTTATTATGTATATATATTTCAAAACTTATCAAATTGTTTACTTTAAATATGTGCAGTTTACTGCATGTCAGTTATACCTCAATAAAGTTGTTTTTAAAAATCTCAAGGTAAGGCCAACTGGCAGGGTGCCAAACTCCTGAGCTGTCTGCTCTGCCTATAGTGTCTGGATGTCTCTAGAGCCCTCAGGAGTACCCTATTTGAGGCGCTATTTACTGTGGCAGTCAATGAGATCCTGCTGAGATGTGCAGAAGCATAACCCCTGGAATGACTTCCTCACTTTGAAATCCCTTAGCCATAAAAACTCATTTGTATTTAACATTTCCCCTTACGTTCAAGGTCTTTTTCCAAGTGCATTGCTAGTTGTCGCTCAGTAATAATCCCTCCGTGCCACGGAGGCTCATCCCTGGGAGTTATGTCACATCCTGGGCGTAAGGTAGTGCATTTATATGCTGAGTTTGGCTTAAAGAGAGGCCACATTTGAGCAACAAGGAGGCCCTCATGAGATAACTCGGACAACGTACAATACTGGGCTAAGTTTCAATTACAAAAGAAAAGGTTCGTAAGTACAATAATCAATATCAAGGGCCTGGTGCAATGGTCTGTACTTCTTCACTAGGCATCACACTGGTACTTGGGGGATTCTTGCTGTCCCATTAGAGAATGTAGAAAAACTCCTCAGGATGGGAATTCTATATTCTTTTGGTTATTGTGTGGATCTCCACCTACTGTGACAGTATCCCTTGAACACCTGAGCACATTCAAATACCTTAGAGGCATGCCTCAGATAAACCCCCTCCCATGCATCCCCCCATCACCAACACCCCACACCAATGATCCTCCCCTGCCACAGTTGTGACCCTTCTGTGATCCAAAACCTCTCCAAAGATGAAGTTAAGAAAATAACAAAATAAAAATAATAAGGAAATGAAATCATAATAACTTTGTTTTAAAAATGTATAGCCCATGGAGCAAGATGGCAGCAGAGTAAGAAGCTCCTAGAGTCAGCTTGTGCAAGAGGGCAGTTAGTAATAACCCAGAGCTACCTAAAGCACCTGTTTGGGGGCTCCAGGATACCAGAAGAGCATCCTGCAACATCTTTGAAAGAATGAAAGAAGGAGACTGCCCATCTGCAGAGAAGATTCATAAATAGAGCACTCCACGCCCCGGAGGCCAGTGCCCATCCTCCACTGGCAGCACAAGCCACCTTGGGAGCTATTCGGTGGCCTCAACTTCCCAAAAACGGGGAAAGAAGAGATTATTGGGTACCAAGTTCAGCTACTGATTAGTAAATTTGGCGGGCTAAAGTATAATCCTAAGAACAGATAAAGTTTGAACCTGTCCAAGTCAGAAAGAAGCCAGTAGCTGCCATTTTAACTCCACCCCTGGCAGGAGGGAAAGCGGGGTGGACTGAAAATCACAGTGCTGGTAGGGACCAGCTTCTTTCACCCAAATTGGCCTGCAGCCCTAGCCTAGGCTTCAGTCCCACCTCTAGCAGGGAAGAAGCTGGTGGGCCCTGCACCAGCCTCTCTAGGTAACTGCAGGTACATTCGGCAGGCAGACAGAATAGTTGGAAGTCTACTGGGGCAACTGAGGTCATTTTGGACCTGCACAACATAAATTGCTGCCCACACCTGCAGCTTCATCCCCAGCCCTAGGCAGGGGAGAAAAGGGCTTGAAGCTTCAGCAGTCTATCCGGGCAACTTCAATCTAGGCCTGCATGACTTGGATTATTACATACAGCTGTGGCTCTGTCCCTGGCAAAGGAGAAAGTTGGGAGATGCTTCAATGATCCCTGGGGAAATGAAGGCAGCTTAAGCCTCCACAGCTTACAGCACAAACTACAACCTTGGCTTCTACTAAACAACCAGCAAGGAAGAAAGGGCAAGAAAGCCCTAAACTAAAGAGAGAAACTGCACCCAAAATAAATACATATAGTAAGCCAGATGCCAAGGTACAAACAAAAAATTACAATCCACACCAAGAAACAGGAAGATATGGCCCAGTTAAAGAAACAAGATAAGCCTCCAGATGACATAAAGGAGTTGAGACAACTAATCATAGATGTTCAAACAAATCTCCTTAACAAATTCTATGAGATGGCTAAAGAGATTAAGGATATTAAGAAGACACTGGATGAACACAAAGAAGAATTTGAAAGCATACATAGAAAAATAGCAGATCTTATGGGGAAAAAGACACAATAAATGAAATTAAAAATACACTGGGATCATATAATAGCAGATTTGAGGAGGCATAAGAAAGGATTGGTGAGCTTGAAGAAATGGCCTCTGAAACCAAACATACAAAAGGACAAATGGAGAAAAGAATGGAAAAAATTGAACAGAGTCTCAGGGAACTAAATGACAGCAAGAGACATGCAAACATACATGTCATAAGTGTCCCAGAAGAAGAAGAGAAGGGAAAAGGAGCAAAAGGCATATTTGAAGAAATAATGGTAGAAAATTTTCCAACCTATTGAAGGACATGGATATCCATGTCCAAGAAGCACAACATACTCCCATCTGAATAAATCCGAATAGACCAACTCCAAGATACATACTAATCAGAATGTCAAATGCCAAAGACAAAGAGAGAATTCTGAAAGCAGCAAGAGAAAAGCAATGCATAACATATAAGGGATACCCAATAAAATTAAGTGCCGATTTCTCATCAGAAACCATGAAGGCAATAAGACAGTGGTGTGATGTATTTAAGATACTACAAGAGAAAAACATCCAGCCAAGAATCTCATATCTGGCAAGATTGTCTTTCAAAAATGAGGGTGAGCAAGAGAATACCATCAAGTCCACTCTAGTCCATAGTTCTTCCCCCAATCCCGAGGGGACTGGGATGGTGATGTCCACTCCAACTCCAAGTGAGAGAGGGCTTAGTGGTGGGAGGTGTGGGAGGTGGGCAACATGGGAATCCCAGTGGGTTCTGTGTAATATTTTGGGTAATCTAAGCACCTCTTAAAATATATGTATATATATATATATATATAACATTTTTGTAAGCAAATGCACATATATACATATATATTTATATATCATTTTGCAAATGTTTGTATGTATTGTGAGAATTTTGATTTTTACCCATAATAAAAAAATTAAAAAAATAAAAAATAAATAAAAAAAAAATGAGGGTGAGTTTAGAATATTCACATATAAACAGAAACTAAGAGAGTTTTTAACCAAGAGACCAGCTCTGCAAGAAATACTAAAAGGTGTGCTCCAGCCTGAAAAGAAAAAACAGGAGAGAGAGGCTTGGAAGAGAGTCTAGAAATGAAGATTATATGAAGAGAGTCTAGAAATGAAGATTAAAAGTCTCAAAAGAGTGGTGAAAGTAAAATATGACAGATAAAACCCAAATATTTAGGAATAAACTTAACCAATGTTGTAAAGCACTTGTATTCAGAAAACTACAACTCATTGTTAAAAGAAATCAGAAAAGACCTAAACAATTGGAAGAACATTACATGCTCACAGATTGGAAGACTAAATATCATTAAGATGTCAATTCTACTCAAATTGATATACAGAGTCAGTGCAATCCTGATAAAAATTCCACCAGCATTTTAAAAATAAATGGAAAGCAGCACTGTCAAATTTATTTGGAAAGGTAAGGGGTCCTGAATAGCCAGAAACATCTTAGAATGGAAATGTAAAGTTGAAGGACTCTCACTTCTGGACTTTAAATCATATTACCTAGTTACAGTGGTAAAAACAGCATGGTACTGGCATAAAGACAGACACATAGACCAATGGAACTGAATTGATGGTTCAGAAACAGACCCTCACATCTAGGGTCAAGAGATTTTTGACAAGCCTGTCAAACTCACCCAGCTCAGGCAGAACAGTCCATTCAACAAATGGTGCTGGGAGAACTGGATATTCATAGCCAAAAGAAGGAAAGAGGACCCCTATCTCACATCTTATACAAAAATTAACTCAAAATGGAACAAAAACCTAAATATAGAAGCAAGAGCCATAAAACTTCTAGAAGGAAATGTAGGAAAATATGTCCAAGACCTGGTGGTAGGTGGGGTATTCTTAAAGGAGATAAGAGGAAGACTGAGATGGACTAGTGATATTTAATGTATGTAGAAGTTTTAATTAACTTGACTATAAAAGTGTGGAAACGTATAGAGTTGATGGTAAAACATTATAGTGAGTGACAGCTGGTTTATGAATGGGATTGTGGCTGAAAAGGGTAGTCTGAGGAAGTAATTGCCAATTGAAAGAAAGCTAAAGAATGATTCAGGGACTGAATAACACCAGATTGTGAAAGAGAAATTATATTCTCACTGTTCTCATTCTTCAGAGGTAATCTGGTTTGTGAGTCTTTTCCCTTTGCCTCAGGTTATTTTTAAAAACTGGGCATGCAGGAGTTGTTTTAAAATTGGAAGAAAAAGTTAATATGAATATAATTGGCCAAAAAATCCCCATTTGGGTTTTGTCTATTTTTGACAGAGCTGGAGGAAAAGCAGGAAGAAAAAAAAACTGATCCTATGTTCTTTTTAATTACGTCTAATTTCTAGCCCATTCTCTCTAACAAATGAATCTCCCCTTCTTTCACCACTTCTCAGCCAGTTAATATTTTCTGAGAACCCATCAGTGACAAAAGGGCAGTGAAAGATACCTACATGATAAATATAACACATACATTTCATGTTCATGAAAATAATGATGCAGCTACCACTTACAACTGTGCAACCTTGAAAAAGTGACTTGATTTCCAAAACAATTTCCTTTTCTGAAAAATGGGGATGAAAATGGTGAAATGAAATGCAATACATAAAGTACTTAACACAGTAGCCTGGCACATGGGAAGGTGACCAAGAAATTCTGCCCTCCCTTCAACCCCAGATTTTGTGCTCTAATAGCTACCTGCCCGCCCCCCTTCATATTACCTGGGGAACGTAAAATATGTCCCAGATCAATCCTCTTATGAAAAGTGTAAGCACATTACCAGTATTGTTATTCTCCAGGGGTGTTATGTGAGTATCCATATATTAAAGATATAGCACGGGCATCCTACCAGTTAGGCTTAAACTAGCCAGTATCTGGAACTTAGAAAACAGCTATGTTATAAGGGAGGAGTTATGGGATGTTGAGAGTACAATCACTGGAATTCGAAAAATCCATATGGAAATTCTGTCTCTGTCACTAACTAGCAATGTAACCTCTGAAAAGTTTCTTAATTTTTCTAAGCCTCAGTTTCTCTATCTATCAAATAAGGACAACAATACATCAGAGATGCTTCCAGAGTCAGGAAGGGAAATAAGCACGCATTTACTTTATACATGACCATCAGCACCACTTTTGTGTTATAGAATTATTAGGGTGATATAATTGGGATAGGGATGAAAATACCATCCATTTCTATGTAAATGGTATGTATACTTTCCTGCTTCTTTTTTCTTACCCTATTGGTTAGCAACAGAAGCAAGAGAACTTGATGTTGGTTATGCCTTTCAAGTTACAGAAAGACAAGATACCACAAAAAAGCAAAGCAAATGATGATTTTGCAAAACAGAACACTTGTAATGAAAAGCAGAAAATCTGGCTCCCAGGGCCAGATTCACTGCATTCTCACTGATGTAGGTCATTCTACCCCTCTTTACTTCCATCAGAAACAGGAATAATACCACCTAGACCTGATGGCCATTGAGAAGAGGCATAATGAAGAGGTATTTACTTTGTTGTATACGGAAACAAATTACAAGGCTAGAATAATTAAAGCCAATATAAGAATATATAATTTAATGATATTGAGAAAGACCAGAAAGAAGCCAAAGTATTTGTAAATGTTTATTATGATGAAAATGGTATTTTCAAAACAGTGAGTAAAGAAAGTAAATTTTAATAAACTAGATTTATTAATTAAATATTCAGAAAAGAGTAAACTTAGATTCTTTCCTCATACTATATTATATAGGCTATAGTGTTAAGTGATAAAAACATTGTTTAGGGGGGCGGATGTGGCTCAGATGGTTGGGCGTCTGTCTCCCATATGGAGGGACCTGGGTTTGATCCCTGGGACCTCCCAGTAAAAATAAATAAATAAATAAATAACACAAAAAATAAAAAAACTCACCAGGGTTGGGGAGCACCACTTAAAAAAAAAATTGTTTAAAGTTATATTAGTATCCTAAAATTAAGAAAAACAACAAATAAACATAAAAGCCTCTATTGTGCCTATACATACAGAAACTTTGAGATGAAGCTCATATATATAATCTGAATTGGCTCATTTGAATCGTGGGATTTGCCTGATCAGAGGGTGAACGGTGACCCAAGAAGGGTCAAATTCAATGTGTTGTTTCTATCACAGTTTGGAATATCTCTAAGACCATACATTCCATTCACAAGATTTTTGCATGGATAAAATTCTTTGTGGCAAAGAAAGCTGGCTGTTCAAGTAACTAACATTTAGTTCTCAACTGTCATTATTTGTGATAGAGAATTGTTTTTGCCATATCTAGGGCCAACTACCTCATTCATTCATTCCTTTTTTCATGTAATAAATGAACCTGTAGCAGTGGCTAGTGCTTGGCTTTTTTTATATTGTAGAATTTTAAATTATAGTGAGACTCTTATGATGATTATTAATCAATAGTGTCCCTTCATGCTGGAACCATATTGCTCTAATCTAAGGGAAGAGAAAGTATAAAGAATGGCTGTTCCAGGAGAAAAAAATGAGATATCTTCATTAGCTACTTTTTGTTCCAAACACGTTACCCCACAAAATAATCCTAGTTGTCTAAAGAGATATTACTCGAGTATAAAGGCTCAGACCATTCAATAACCAATTCTTCTGTGACTGGTTCAAGACAAAAACATAATTTTATTTTCTTTGCTTTTGATAAGACTTATTTAATGTGGTCACTTTTTTAAAGTCCAGTGGCTGGATGTAAAATGATTCTTCACTTTGCCAATAATGTATGTAATAGCCACCTATGATCTTCCACCTCACTTGACCAGTTCCTCCAGAGAATAAAGCATCTTATTTCTTCTTTGTCTATCAGGTTTCTTGGGTTTCAGCTGTTTGTGAAACACACACTTTCCTGTCAGCCTCCCAATGCCTTAGGAACTATCTTTCCTAATCACTTTGATAAAAGAAGGTTCTAGTTTGCTTAAACATCTGATTTACATTGGGATTGCTGTAAGTTTTAGCTCATTTTTACATCTTCCTATTTATGATAACTTTGCAATTTCTGGAATAATATTGGTGCTTGAAATTTGACTTCATATCTTCCATCAATAATAATTTTTACCCCTAGAGAAGTGCCATTTAATTCATATTTTCTTTTTGAGTATCTGTTCATATGCGTAACATAAATACTTTCATTAGATCTTCATCTTTCATAATTTTATAAATTTTATTACACTAGTATTATTTGTTTACCTAAGAAAAACTGAGAATAAGATTAGCAAGCAATAATAAAACACTATGCACTAGACAGATTTTTTTGTCATTCCAATTTTTCTCTTTACATATTACTATTATTTTTCTGAAGTAGAAAATACTTCAGTCCATATAGATCTCTTTCATTATTTTTAATTAATGCATAATAGCCCATGTTATAGAAATATTGTAAATTATTTAACTAATCTTTTACTCATGGATATTTGGGATATTTTGAATTTTTTGCTATTACAAACTATGCTGAATTAACATATTTATGCCACTTCTAGTCATTTTTCTATAAGATAAATATCAGTTCATTTCTCTTTCAAAGATATGAATATTTACATTTCAATAGATATTGGCAAAGGGCCATTAAAACGGATTATTCCCCTTACCCCTAATAGTGTTTGAGATTACCTGATTTTTTACAACAATGGTGGTTCTCAAATTTTAGAATTTCCTAGGGAGATTTTTTTAAAAATATCAAGACCCAAGTGGTTCTCTTTAGAACAGGGGTTCTTAACAAGGGGTCTGTGAGCTTGAATTGAAATTAAAAGTAACATTATCTTTGTGGGGATGTGTTGGTGTGGGTGTGATATATTTATTAAGTAATACACAGTATAGTGTGGACTTAGTAAGGGGTCCGTGGTTTTCACCTGACTGGCAAAGGGGTCTGTGGAACAAAAAAGGTTAAGAACCCCTGCTTTAGAACAATTAAATCAGCATTTCTAGGAGTAGGAAACGGGGTATTTGTAGTCTCTAAAAGCTCTTCAGGTGAATCTAATGCAATCAGGGTTGAGAATCGTTAGTCTATATCTGCACTACGATAGATAATTTTATGCATGAACTTGGCTAGGCTATGGTGCCCAGTTGATTGATTAAACACTAGACCAGATGTTACTGTGAATGTATTTTGCAGATGTGATTAACAGCTACAATCAGTTGACCTTAAGTAAAGGAGATTGTACTCAATAATGTGAGTGGGCCTCATTCAATCAGTTGAAACCCTTAAGAACAACAACAAAAAAAGAGGTTTCCAGAGGAAGAAGAAATTCTGCCTCAAGACTGCAGCATCTACTCCTCTCTGAGTTTCTAGGCTGCCAGCCTCCCCTATGGATTTGGTCTCAAGACTGAAACATCAACTCTGCCGGAGTTTCCAGTCTGCTGGCCTGCGCTACAGATTTCAGATTTGCAAGCCCCCAGAATAATTTGAGCCATCAATTCCTTAAAATGAATCTCTTAACATACATATGTATTAGTCAGCCCGAGGGGGTACTGATGCAAAGTACCAGAAATCTGTTGGCTTTTATAAAGGGTATTTATTTAGGGTAGAAGCTTACAGTCACAAGGCCCTAAAGAGTCCAACTCAAAGTTACTTCCTCACCCAAAGTCTGTTGCCACAAGATGGCAGGTGATGCCTGCGGGGTTCAGCCTTCCTTCTTCCCTGTTAACGTTCCATGGCCGGCTTCTTCTGATCTCAGTTGTAGGCTGGTATAAAGCTCATCTCTCTTCCCAGGGCTCTTTTCTTTCTGGGCTCAGCTGCTGTGCTCTCTCCACAAGGCCAGCTGTAAACTATCAGGCAAATGGCTGGGGTCTCTCCCTGGGGCTCCAGCATCAAAACTAAAACTCTCTCCTCTACCTTGTTGTTTTCTCTGTGAGTCTCTGTCCAGCAAGGGGGCGGGGACTCAACATCCTACTGACGAGGCAGAATCAATGCCTTAATCATAATTTAATCAAGTAAAAGTGAAACCTCTCAATTTAATAAATCTAATACACCCAGAGGAACAGTTTACACAATCCAATATCTATTTCTGGAATTCATTAACAATGCCAAACTGCTACAATGTATATGTATTCATATGTGTGTATGTATGTGTATATACATTCTGTTTCTCTGGAGAACTCTCACCAACAATTTAAACTATTTTACTCGACCTAGAAATTCTACTTCTAGAAATTTTCCCTATAGAAACACTTGCATAAGTGTGAATTATGTGTGTACGTGTGTGTGTGTACAATGAAAGGTTCTGCTTTTGGCAGAAAGAAAATAAGGCAAGGGAGTTGAGAACCCTGGCATTGAAATCGTAGAAATAATAAATTCAGGACTTACACTTAAAATTGCTATTTACTCTGACCTACTTCATATGTGATGCATTTCCTCAAAAGTGGAATTTATTTAAGTTCTTATATGGTATATTTAAAACTTCTGTCTAGAGCTTTCAACAAATTATGTGATGCCTGAACACAAGAGAATCACTTAGGTATCATGAGTGGATTTCCTTCATGTGAAAAAAAGTCAGCAGACACTAATATTGTCAGTGTTAGAAATATGCAAAAAGGCAATTCAACTATTAGAGGCTTAGATTCTTTAAAAAAAAACGGATGCTGTGCATTCATCACAAAATATTTTAGGATTATTTCATTACTCCAAAAAGAAAAACTCCATACCCCTTAGCATGCCTTCCCTAGCCCTATATAACCACTAATCAAATTTCAACTTTATAATTTTTTGTGATGATGAATGCACAACATTGTGATTATACTAAAAGCCATTGATTATACACATTAAATAGATCATATGGTATGTGAATATATCTCAATAAAACTCCTAAATAAATAATTGTGCAAGAATAGCCAGAAATAGCAGCTATGTACAGCAGGGGAAACAGAGAGAAATTGAGAGGTGAAGAATTTTCTTGTTTGTTCATGTGTTTTTTTGTTTATTATTATTATTGAAATAATGGAAATGCTCTAATAATGAATGAAGTGATGAATGCACAACTATGTGATTATACTAAATACCATTGATTGTACACGTTGGATGAATTGTATGCATTATTAAAATGTTTCAATAAAATTGATTTGCTAAAAAAAAATGGATGGTTATCTATAGAAGTATTCACAACAATTTTTAACAGAAGAAACGTTTCTCCAGACACACCCTTAT
>JAKSZT010054490.1:317757-347135 GCA_026826555.1 Tolypeutes matacus | reverse complement strand
CACAACAATTTTTAACAGAAGAAACGTTTCTCCAGACACACCCTTATACATAAACCCAAAGCTAAGCTACTTTGGTTGAAGGTGGAATGGAACACACAGATCCAACCCACTCAGCCTCCCCCTGAACCTCTGCATTGCCTTCTGAAGCACTCCAGGGAATCCTAGAACTCAACAGAACACAGATTGAAAACATTGTTATGGAGTATAAGCCCCCTCCACTGGTATGCTGGAAATGGATTACAGGTATGACAGCGATACTGCATCCCTCATAGCTCAGAAGTTTTCCAGCAGGGATTGGGGCAGCTGGAGTCCCTGAGGTTGATGACTTTAATGGATAGTTGACTTGCCTGTTTATACCAGTATAGAGTCCTTGTGTGACTCAGAAACTGATTGTGAAGGCAGCTCCCAATGTTTTGAATAATTACAGAATGAATGTATGGATTCTCATAGGCAGCACTGTAAAAGATAGTATTCACATGCACTTACATTTTGATGTTTGTTAAGGAGTGAAATCAATCTCATATCACATTGTCTTGTTTTGTAGAATCAAGATAGTTTTGATAAAAGATAAATGTTTCTTATTCTTAAACTACAATAGCACAGCTATACATGAAAGCTACATAATATAGCATGGGCCTAGAAGAGCCCACTATCTGCAGAACAATATTCATCCTCCATTTTAACATTGAAAATGTGGGAATAGCACTCTTTCATGGTTCGAAGCAGAGCATCCGAAAAAATATAGCTTCCTGTATCACCCTTCCCTCTACCCTTTGGTAACATACTAGGAATTTTGTCCATTCCTGAGATATTTCAGAGCTTTCCCCAAAAGACCTACCCAACCTGTAGGGAGTAGTAAGAGTCCCCTCTTCTGACATAGAGGATTAACATCTTCTGGAGAAGAAGAGTCTCTACCCAAGATTTTAATACCCTGTTTTATTTTGGATACCACAACTTGAAAACAGGCTGAGTTTAGTTTGCTAAATGAGGTGTTCAACAGACATAAGTGTCTGTAACACTTTGCAAGTGTCTTGGGTTCTCTTCTTCTTCAGGGAAACCTGCTCAATAACTATTGATTGAGATATGGCACCCCTAGGAGAGAAGTGGCCAAAGCTCCTGTCAAAAGACAGCGGACAAAAAAAAAAAAAAAAAAAAAAAAGACAGCGGACAGAACAGCATCCAGCTGAGAGTGGGTCTCCAGGGATAAGCTAAGAGGGCCCTAAGATCTCTTAATGCAAAATTTGCATGCTGCTTTACTGAAGACATTATCAACTCATGATTAATAATGATGCTGTTCTGGAGCTTATTTTATAGAATAATGACCAGCTTCTTTATTTTGAAGAACTAGAAATACTTTTATATAATCTGCATAAAACTGAACTGGAAAGAAGATCTAGTTGCTGCAAAGCTTGTGCTTCTCTTATTAATAATCCCCATTCTATCTTGAGTTGTACTTGTGTATACATATCACTTTCTAGTCTACTGACTGTGGCTGTTGCCTGAATGTGGATCCATAACAAAGTTAAGAGACTAAACTCTGTAACACAATGTCAGCATAACTAAACTCCTCATTCTTCTGTTTTGAATATAGTTCACAAAGTACAATGTGGCACAGCTTTCCTGATTGTCAATATGGTAATGCTGGCAAGGGTGTGTATTTGGAGATCACATGGGATAGGCAGCAATGAGAGAGCATAAGGAAAATAGGCAGTTATACACACATGCTCGCACATTCTTCTCCTACCCCCACCAGGTGATATGGTTCATCCTCGCATCAATAGAATTAAGCCAACAGAATATAGAGGTGTGATTCAGTTGTCACATCCATAGTATGGAATATTATAAAAACAATGAGAGATAATTTTCTGCCTATCAGAGTAGCAAAGATTAAAGTACATGAAGAAATAAGCATTCATGCTCCGTAGGTTGAGGCTGGAGGGAATACATTTTAAAGGTCAGTTTAGCAATACATATTAGAATTTGTAAATATCCATGTGAAGAAAAGCAGCCCCTGTCATCCAGGATCTGGCCTGGTACTCACAGCTAGGCCTTGGTGTTCTCTTGTTGAATATAAACAATTTCATAGAACATCAACAGCAGACAAGGCCACTCAGTGGCTATGATGGATCAAGACAAAAATAAGACCACTCTGTAATCAGGTATGAATGCAAAAAACAAAACCAAAAAACACCATTGTCCCAACCACTAAAATGACCAAATAGCCCCTTCTTATGGCTAATATATGTGACTCCTGCTTCTTTACCAATCATAACTTTAGCTTTAGTCTGTTCTTCCTCCCTTGTAGATAAATTTGTTTATATACCAAATCGTAGAATTATTCCCATTTCCTCATAGCTGCCAATCTGGAGAAAGGTGCTTCCCTAAACTCTCCCTCAAAATAATCTAATACAAACCCAAATCCTAAGTCATTTCTAACATCTTCTTACTGAGATGTGCTATGGTAACACATGGGCTGTGTTCTCCTTAGCTGCAATGAGTAATAAATCCAATGTGATCAAATTCAGGCATAGTGGTATTTGTCTGGAAGGCATTACCATTCATGATTTTCGACAAAGCAGTTCCACTACTTCAAAGAATTCATTATACGGAAATACTCAAACCAGTAAGGAGATTTAAACAAGGGTGCTTGCTGCAGTTTCAATAATCATAGAGAAAAAAAACAATAAATATTAATCACCAAGGGACTGATTACATAAAATGATACTGCCTTATAAAAGACTATATGCAGCTGTTAAAAAGTATGTTGCATGAAAACTACAAAACATTGCTGGGAGAAATTAAAGACAACCTAAATAAATGAAGAAATATATTTTGTTTCATGGGACAGAAGACTCAGTATAGTTACCACTTCAGTTGTCTGCAAATAGATCTATTGATTCAAAGCTATCCCAATGAAAATTCCAGCAGGTGTTTTTTGTAGAAATTAAGAAACTGACTCTAAAATTCATATGGAAATGCAGGAAGTGGAATAGCCAAAATAACTGAAAAATAATAAAGTTAGAGGATTCATACTGCCTACTTTCAAGATTTATCATAAAGTTACAGTGATAAAGAGAGCACAGCATTGTTATCAAGATAGAAAAGTAGTTCAATGCAATAAAATAAAAAATCCAGAAATAGACCCACACATACACGAACAACTGATTTTTAACAAATGTGCAAAGGCAATACAATGGAGAAAGCAGAGTCTTTTAAAAAAAATGTGCTGGATGCTCACTTCGGCAGCACATATATGAAAGTTGGAATGATACAGAGAAGATTAGCATGGCCCTTGCACAAGGATAACATGCGAATTCATGAAGCGTTCCATACTTTTAAACATACACATCATGGGTGTCCCAGAAGGAGAAGACAAAGGAAAATGGGCAGAAGGAATATTTAAGGAAATAATGGTAGGAAATTTCCCAGCCCTATTGAAGGACATAGATATTCGTGTGGAAGAAGCACAATGTACTCCCAAGCGAATAAATCTGAATAGACTTGCTCCAAGGCACACAATAATCAAAATGTCAAGTGCTAAAGATAAAGAGAGAATCCTGAGTGTAGCAAGAAAAAAGAGATTCATCACATACAAGGGATACCCAATAAGATAAAATGCTGATTTCTCATAAGAAACCATGGAGGAAAGAAGGCAGTAATATGATATATTTAAGATACTGAAAGAGAAAACTGCCATCCAAGAATCTTATATCTGGCAAGATTGTCTTTCAAAATGAGGGCAAGTTTAGAATATTCACATAAAAACAGAAACTGAGAGAGTTTGCAATGAAGAAATTGACTTTTCAGGAAATATTAAAGGGAACTTATAGCTTGAAAAGAAAAGGCAGGAGAGAGAGCCTTGGAAAAGAACTTAGAAATGAAGACTAAATCACTAAAAGTAAATAAAAGTGTAAAATGAATGGTGAAAATAAAAACTTAAAGATTAAAATGGGTGAAATTAGAACTGCCTATACAGTAATAACATTGAATGTTAATGTATTAAACTCCCTAATCAAAAAACACAGGCTGGTGGAATGGGTAAGAAAATATAAGCCATCTATAAGCTCTCTGCAAGAGACTCATCTTAGATCCAAGGATACAAGTAGATTGAAAGCAAAAGGCTGGAAAAAGATGTTCAATGCATGAAGTAGCAAACAAACAAAAAAGCTGGGTTAGCTATACTTATATTGGATAAAATTGATGAAATAGACTTTAAAAGGAAAATTGTTATTTGAGACAAGGAAGGTCATTGTATACTAATAAAAGGGGCCATTCAACAAGAGTAAATAACAATCATAAATGTATATGCAATTAACCAGGATGCACCAAATTACATGACACAAACACTGGCAAAACTGGAGAAACAGATGTCTCTGCAATAGTTGGAGACTTCAATACACAACTCTCATCATTGTATAGATCCTCTGGGCAAAGGATCAATTTTAAAAAATCAGAGAGATTGAATAATATGATAAATGGACTAAATCTAATAGGAATAAACAAAATATTGCACCCCAGATCTGCAAGGTATACATTCTTCTCAAGTGCTCATGGATCTTTCTCCAGGATAGAGCATATATTGGGTCACAAAGCAGATCTCAATAAATTCAACAAGATAAAAATTATACAAAGTACTTTCTCTGACCATAATGGAATAAAGCTGTTAATCAACACCAGGCAGAAAAAGGGAAAATTCACAAATATATGGAGATTAAACAACACACTCTTAAATAATCAGTGGGGTCAAAGAATAAATTGCAAGAGAAATTAAAAAATATCTCAAGAAGAATGAAAACAAGAACACAGCATAAACAGAACCTATACGATGCAGCAAAAGTGGTCCTGAGAGGGAAATTTATAGCCCTCAATGCTGACATTAAAAGAGAAGAAAGAGCTAAAATCAATGACATAACTATAAAGCTGGAGGAACTAGAAAAAAAATGCAAACTATGCCCAAAGCAAGCATAAAGAATGAAATAACAAAAATTAGAGCAGAAATAAATGAAATTATGAACAACAAAAAAAATAGAATTAACAAAACCAAAAGTTCGTTCTTGGAAAAGATCAACAAAATTGACAAACCCTTTGTCAGTCTGACAAAAAAAAAGAGAGAATATGAAAATAAATAAAATCAAAAATGAAAATGGGAACATTACTACTGACCCCACAGAAATAAAAGAGATCATAATAGAATATTATGAACAACTGTATGCCAACAAACTAGATGATGTAGATGAAATGGAAAAATTGTTAGGAACATATGAACAACCAACACTGACCCTAGAAGAAATAGCAGACTTAAACAAAATATCCACAAAGAGATTGAAACAGTCATCAAACAACTCCCCAAAATGAAAAGCCCAGGACCAGATGGCTTCACAGGTGAATTCTACCAAGCATTCAAAGAAGACTTAATACCAATCTTACTCAAACTCTTCCAAAAAATTTAGCAGGAAGGAATGCTACCAAGCTCATTCTATGAAGCCAATATCACCCCAATACCAAAGCCAGATAAAGATATTAACAGAAAATTAAAGACCCATTTCCCTAATGAATACAGATGCAAAAATCCTCAAAAAATACTTGCTAATTGAATCCAACAACACATGAATAGAATTATTCATCACGACCAAGTGGTTGTATACAAGGCATGCAAGAGTGATTCAACACAAAAAATCAATCAGCATAATACACCATTTTAATAAATCAAAGAAGAAAAATTACATGATCATCTTGATTCATGCAGAAAAGGCATTTGACAGCTTGAGGGAGAGGAAAGGGAGGAGCTGAACTGGGTCAGTGAGTGGGTAGGTTGACAGGCGCCTAACAGCCTGGGAGAGAGAGAAACCTGGAAAGGCATCTCTCAAACCCTCAGAAGCCCAACTGGCCTAAGGGAATGATGGCGGATAGAGGCAGATACCAAGCCTTCAGAAGGTTACCTAACCAGTGGAGTGGTGTAGCTCAGTGGTTGAAGGTCTGTCTCACCTGGGACCTCCTTTAAAAAAGGGATAGGGAGTGGGGAAAGGTAGCCCAGGACCTTTAAGGTGACCAATCAATCCTGAAGAGAAGGGATCCAGAGATTGATCCAGAGAGTTGTCAGGCACAAAGGTGGCTCCCTGGGGGAGTGGGAGTTGAGGGACAAGCAGCATTGTGACAGGGAACTTAGACTGAGATATTTGTTTCAGGTTATTTTCTTTGTTATTTTATATTATATATATATGGTTTTTTATTCTTTATTTTTTTTCTCTACACCGGAGACCCTACCTGTGGAAGGTGGGCTGCAGGTGATTGACTAGCACTGGCAGCCTGAGATGGTTATTAGTGGCCTGAAAGGGAAGCCTGTTTTTCCTGTTTTTTTTTTTTTTTCCCTTTGCTTCTTATTTTTTCTTTTCCTTTTCTTCCTGCTTTTCCCCTTAGTTTCTTTATTTCTTTTCTTTCTTTCATTTTTCCTTCTTCCTTTGCTTTTCTTTCATTCCACCTTCTCTTGTTTGGTCTTAAATTTCTTTCTTCTCTTCTCATCTTTCTGGTCTTTTATTCTATTTTATTTTTTCCTGTTATTTTGTTATTCAACCTTTTTTATTTGTATTCCTTTGTATTTTTTATGATTTTTTACTTTTAATACTTAATTTCTCCTGGTACAATTATAGATCCTTTTACATTAATTTTTTTTTAATTTTATTGAAGTATATCATTCATACATAAGCATACATAAAAAATAAGTGTATAGTAAAAGTTGTGAACTTACAAAATAAACCTTCATAACATCATACAAGGGTCCCATACATCACCCCTCCACCAACACCTTGCATTGTTGTGAAACATTTGTTACAAACTATGCAAGAGCATTGTCAAATATTACTACCAACTATAGTACATATCTTACATTTGGTGTATTTTCCCCCAACCCACCCTATTTTTTAAAAATATATTTTTATTACAAAGGTTGTGAACTTACAAAACAATCATGCACATGTATAGAATTCCCATACAACATCCCTTCACCAACACACCAACCGAGGTGGAATATTTGTTACAGAATATGAGATATCATCAGACTATTACCACCAACCATGGTCCATAGCGTACATTTGGCATAGTTTTCCCATATTCCCCCATTATCAACACAATACATCTTTGGCATTAATGCAAGAATATTACAGTATTGCTGTGCTTAACACCAATTGTATTTTTCTGACACCTCTCCACATTCCCACCCCCTGCAATAGTGACATACATCTGCTATAGCTCACAGAAAGACACTCTTGCATCTGTACCATCAACCACAATTCTCATCCACCTCTGGGTTCATTGTGTTATTCAGTCCCTAAATTATTTTCTAGCTTTCTTTCAATTGACATTTACAACCCAAGACTACCCTTTCCAGCCATATTCCCATTTATAAACCAGCTGTTACTCACTATAATGTGTTACCATCAACTCTATCCATTTCCACACTTTTACAGTCAAGTTACTTAAAACTTCCACATACATTATGCATCAGTACTCCTTCACAACCCTCCTCTTATCTCCTAATAACCTATACCCTAGGTTTTAACTCCATGCTTTTATTCTTTGTATTTAGTTCATATTAGTGGGACCATGCAATAATTATCCTTTTGTGTCTGGCATACTTCACTTAGCATAGTGTCTTCAAGATTCATCCATGTTATCTTATGTGCCCCACTTTCATTTCTTCTTACTGCAGCATAGTATTCCATCGTATGTATATACCACATTTTGTTTATCCATTCATTGGCTGTTGGACACTTGGGTTGTTTCCATTTTTTGACAATTGTGAATAACGCCACTCTGAACATCAGTGTGCAGATGTCTGTTCATGTCACAGTTTTCAGTTCTTCCAGATATATTCGTAGTAGAGGAATTGCTGGATTATATGGTAGTTCTGTATTTAGCTTCCTGAGGAACCATCAAACTGTCTTCTACAGAGGCTACACCATTGTACAATCACACCAATAGTGAAGGAGTGTTTGTATTTCACCATATAATCTCCAGGACTTATTGGAGTCTTTTGTTTGTTTGTTTGTTTGTTTGTTTGTTTGTTTGTTTTTAGTATTGGCCATTCTATGCTGTGTGAGATGATATCTCATTGTCATTTTAATTTGCATTTCCCTAATAGCTAGTGATATGGAACATTTTTTCATGTGATTTTTAGCCATTTGTATTTCCTCATTGAAGAAATGTCTATTTAAATCTTTTGCCCATTTTTTAATTTGGATTGCTTGCTCTTTTCTTGTTGAGTTGTATAATCTCTTTATATAGAATGGAAATCAAACGCTTATTGGATATGTCATGTCCAAATATTTTCTCCCATTGAGTGGGCTGCCTTTTCACCTTCTTGACAAAGTTCTTTGAATCAAAAAAGTTTTTAAGTTTGAGGAGGTCCCATTTATCCATGTGTTCTTTCATTGCTTGTGCGTTTGGTGTAATGTTTAAGAATGTACCACCTACCTTCAGGTCTTGAAGATATTTCTTTACATTTTCTTCTAGGAGCTTTATGGTTCTTGCTTTTATGTTTAGGTCTTTTCTCTATTTTGAGTTTATTTTTGTTTAAGGTTTGAGATAGGGGTCCTCTTTCTTACTTTTGGCTATGGATATCCAGTTCCCCCGGTACCATTTGTGGAATAAAATGTCCTGCACCAACTGGGTGTGTTTGACAGGCTTGTCAAAAATCACTTGACCATAGATGTGAGGGTCAGTTTCTGAACCATCAATTTGGTTCCATTGGTCTATGTTTCTATCTTTATGCCTGTACCATGCTGTTTTTACCACTGTAACAAGGTAATATATTTCAAAGTCCAGAAGAGAGAGTCCTACAACTTTGCTTTTCCTTTTTAAGATGTTTCTGGCTATTAGCAACCCCTTACCCTTCTAAATAAATTTGATAATAGTTTTTTCCAATTGTTAAAAAAAAAAGGCTGGTGGAATTTTTATTGGGATAGTTTTGAATCTGTATATAAATTTGGGTAGAATTCACATCTTAATGATATTTAGTCTTCCAATTCATGAGCATGGAATGTTCTTCCAATTATTTAGGTGTTCTTTGATTTCTTGTAACACTGCATTGTACTTTTCTGAATACAAATGCTTTACATCCTCGGTTAAGTTTATTCTTAGATATTTGATTCTTCTAGTTGCTATTGTAAATTGAATTTTTTTCTGATTTCTTCCTCAGATTGCACATTATGATTGTATAGAAACACCACTAATTTTTGTATATTGATCTTGCATCCTAACACTCTACTGAAATTGTTTATTAGCTCTAGCAGCTTTGTTGCAGATTTTTCAGGACTTTCTAGATATAGGATTATGTCAGCTATGAATAGGTTTTACTTCTTCCTTTCCAATTTGGATGCCTATATTTATTTTTCTTGCCTGATTTCTTTAGCTAGAACTTCTAGCATTATATTGAACAACAGTGGTGACAGTGGGCATCCTTGTCTTGTTCCTCATCTCAACAGGAAATCTTTCAGTCTTTCACATTGAGTACAATGTTACCTGAGGATTTTTCATATATGGCCTTTATCATTTTGAAAAAGTTTCCTTCAATTCCTATCTATTATAATGTTTTTTATCAAGAAAGGATGCAGTGTTTTGTCAAATGCCTTTTCTGCTTCAATCAATAGGAACATATGACTTTTCTTCTTTGATTAATGTGCTGTATTATGCTGATTGATTTTCTTGTGCTGAACTACCCTTGCATACCTGGTATAAAAACCCACTTGATCGTGATAAATAATTCTTTTAATGTGTTGTTGGATTCAATTAGCAAGTATTTTATTGAGGATTTTTGCATTCATATTCATTATGGAAATGGGTCTGTAATTTTATTTTTTCATAATATCTTTATCTGGCTTTTGTATTAGGGTGATATTGGCTTCATGGAATGAGTTTGGAAGCATTCCTTGTTCAATTTTTTGGAAGAGCTTGAGTAAGATTGTTATTGAATCTTCTTTGAATGCTTGGTGAAACCCCCTGGACCTGGGATCTTCATTTGGGGGAGTTGTTTGATGACTATTTCAATATTTTTACTTGTGATTGGTTTGTTGTGGTCTTCTATTTCTTCTAGGGTCAGTAAAGATTGTTTGTACATTTCTAAGAATTTTTCCATTTCATCTACATTGTCTAATTGTTCGTGTACAGTTGTTCATACTATCCTCTTATGATCTCTTTTATTTCTGTGGTGTCAGTAGTAATGTCCCCATTTTTTGTTTTTTATTTCATTTATTTGCATCTTCTTTTTATTTTCTTTGTCAGTCTAGCTAAGGGTTTGTTGATTTTGTTAATCTTCTCGAAGAACAAGATTTTGGTTTTCTTAATTCTCTCTGTTGCTTTTTGTTGTTGTTGTTCTCAATTTCATTTATTTATGCTCTGGTCATTATTATTTCATTCCTTCTACTTGCTTTGGGATTAGTTTGTTGTTGTTTTTCTAGTTCCACCAAGTGTGTAGTTAAGTCATTGATTTTAGCTCTTCTTTTTTTTTTTTTTTTTTAAGATTTTATTTATTTATTTATCCCCCCCTTGCTGCTTATGCTTGCTGTGTCCATTTGCTGTGCATTTTTCTGTGTCTGCTTCTCTCCTTTTGTTGGGTCGTCTTGCTGCGTCAGCTCACCCCGCCGCGGGCTGGCTTGCCTTCACCAGGAGGCCCCAGGAATTGAACCCGGGGCCTTCCATATGGTAAACGGGAGCCCTATCAATGGAGCCACATCCGCTTCCCAGCTCTTCTTTTTTAATGTAAGCGTTGCGGGTTATAAATTTCCCCCTCAGCACTACCTTTGCTGCATCCCATAAGTTCTAATATGTTGTGTTCTCATTTTCATTTGTCTCGAGATATTTATTGATTTCTCTCAAAATTTCTTCTTTGACCCACTGATTATTTAGAATGTGTTGTATAATCTTTATATATTTGTGAATTTTTTCTTTTACTGCCTCTTTTGATGTCCAGTTTTATTCCATTGTGATCAGAGAAAGTGCTTTGTATAATTTCAATCTTGTTGAATTTATTGAGATCTGCTTTGTGGCCCAACATATGTTCTATGCTGGAGAAAGATCCATGAGCACTTGAAAAGAATGTATATCCTGCTGTTTTTGGGTGCAATTCTCTGTAGATGTCTATTAAGTTTGGTCCCTTTATCATATTATTCAAGCTCTCTGTTTCTTTATTGATCCTTTGCCCAGATGTTCTATCCAATGCTGAGAGTGGTGTACTGAATTTTCCAACTATTACTGTAGAGATATCTATTTCTCTCTCCAGTTTTGCCAGTGTTTACCTCATGAATCTTGGGGCAAACTGGTTAGGTGTATACATTTATGATTGTTATTTCTCCCAGGTGAATTGCCCCTCTTATTAATATATAATGTCCTTCCTTGTCTTTAATAACATTCTGCTTTTAAAGTCTATTTCATCTGATATAAGTAAAGCTACTTCAGCTTTTGTTTGTTTGTTTGTTTGTTACTGCATGCATGGAATATCTTTTTCCAACCATTCACTTTTAATCTATTGGTATTCTTGGGTCTAAGGAGAGTCTCTTGCAGACAGCATATAGATGGCTTATATTTTCTTATCCATTCTGCCAGTCTATGTCTTTTGATTGGGGAGTTTAATCCATTAACATACAATGTTATTACTGTAAAGGCATTTCTTATTTCACCCATTTTGACTTCTGGGTTTTATTTGACATATTTTATTTTTACCTCACTTTTGACAATTTTAGTTACTTTTACTGATATAATCTTCATTTCTAGACTCTCTTCCAAGCCTCTTTAACCTGTCCTTTCTTTTCAGGCTGTAACACTCCCTTTGGTATTTCCTGCAAAGCTGGTCTCTTTTTTATAAACTCTCTCAGTTTCTGTTTATCTGTGAATATTCTAAACTCGCCCTGATTTTTGAAAGACAATCTTGCCAGATATAAGATTCTTAGCTGGTAGTTTTTCTCATGCAGTATTTTAAGTATGTCATACCACTGTCTTCCTGTCTCCATGGTTTCTGATGAGAAATCAGCACTTAATCTTGGGCATCCCTTGTATGTGATGAATCACTTTTCTTTTGCTGCTCGCAGAATTCTCTCTGTCTTTGACATTTGACATTCTGGTTAATATGTGTCTTGGAGTTCATCTATATGTATTTCTTCAGATTGGAGTACATTGTTGTGCTTCCTGGACACAGATGTCTATGTCATTCAGTAGGGTTGGGAAATTTCCTACCATTATTCCTTCAAATATTCCTTCTGTCCCTTTTCCCTTCTCTTCTCCTTCTGGGACATAATGACACATAAGTTTGCTCATCACTTGCCATCATTTAGTTCCCTGAGACCTTGTTCAATTTTTTTCATTCTTTTCTTTATCTGTTCCTTTAAATGTTCACTTTCAGAGGCCATGTTTTCAAGCTCACTACGCTTTCCTTTGCCTCCTCAAATTTGCTGTTATATGCCTCTAGTGTATTTTTTATTTCACTTACTGCACCTTTCATTCCCAAAATATCTGATATATATATATGTATATATATATGTGTGTGTGTGTGTGTGTATATATATATACACTTTCAAATTCTTCTTTGTGTTCACCCAGTGTCTACTTAATATCCTTAATCTCTTTAGCCATCTAAATGAATTTATTAAGGAAATTTGTTTGAACATCTATAATTAGTTAACTCAACTCCTTTATGTCATTTGGAGGCTTATCTTGTTCCTTTAACTCAGCCATATCTTCCTATTTCTTGGTATGGATTGTAATTTTTTGTTGGCATTTTGGCATCTGGCTTACTAGATGTATTTATTTTGGGTGCAGTTTCTCTCTTTAGTTTAGGGCTTTCTTGCTTTTTCTCCCTTGCTGGTTGTGTAGTAGGAGCCAAAGATGTAGTTTGTGTTGTAAGCTGTGGAGGCTGAAGCTGCCCACATGGCCCCAGGTACTGATTAAGCTTCTCTCAATTTTCTCCTTTGCCAGTTGTAAGACAGAGCTGCAGTCATGTTTAATAGCCCAAGTTGTACAGACCAAGATTTACTGTAGTTGCCCAGAAAGACTGATGAAGCTTCACACTCCTTTCTCTCCTGCCTAGTGTGGGGATGGAGCTGCAGGTGTGGGCAGCAATCTATACCAAGCATATCCAATATGACCACAGTTGTCCTGGTAGACTGATGTAGCACAGGCCTCCCCCTCCCTGCTGGGAGTGGGGATTGACCCTCTGGACTGCCCAACAATCTAATCCATGTCAGCCAAATATGCCTACAGTTTCCCTGAGCGGCTGAGGGAGAACTGTCCCTTCTGGCCTTTAGGGTATGGGAACAGAACCACTGATGCCCAACAGTTCAATCTCTATGCTGAAAGTGCTTACCATTGCTCTGAGAGGCTGAGGAATCACCAGCCCCCTCCTATCCTATTAGGGGGTGGGGGTGGATCCCTAGGCACCCTACTGTTCAGTCCCTGTAGATCAAAAGTATCTGCTCTTGCCCAGAGAGGCTGTGGAGACACCAGACCCCTCTTATCTTATTGGGGGTGGGGGTGGATCCACAGGCACCAAACAGTCCAGTCTATGCAGGGTGAAAGTGCCTGCCATTGCCCAAAAAGGGTGAGGAAACACAGCTTCCCTCCTATCCTACTTAGGGGCAAGAATGGAGCTAAAGGTGTCCAAATAGTCAGTCTGTGTGGCCTGAAAGAAACTGCAGTTACCCAGAGATGCTTGGAAACACAAAACCTCTCTTGTAATATCAGGGGTGGGGGTGTAGTTGCAGGTGCCCAACAGTCAAGTTTGTGTAGGCCAAAAGCACCTGCAGTTGCCCTGAGAGGCTGCAGAAACACTAGCCCCCTCCAGTCCTATGGCTGGGGGTCAGAAGTGGAGATTGAATAGAAGGTGTTCAACAAGCCAGTTTGTGTGGGCCAAAAGTGCCTGCAGTTGCCCAGAGAAGCTGGGGAAACACTGTTCCCTTCTTATCCTATTGGGGGTCAGGGATGGAGCTACAGGTGCCCAATTATCCAGTCTGTGCAGGCTGAAAGGACCTGTAGTTTCCCAGAGAGGCTGAAGAAGCACCAGTCCCCTCCTATCCTAGGGGGGTGGAGGGGTGGAGATGGAATCAAAGGTGCTCAACAAGCCAGTTCATGTGGGCTGAAAACACTTGCAGTTTCCAGAGAGGCTGACGTAACACAGCTCCTGTCCTATCGAATTGGGGTGTATGGATTGTGTCCCAGATGTCCAACTGTTCAGTCTGTGCCAGCTGAAATCACCTGCAGTTACCTGGAGAGGCTGATGCAGATCCCCACAGATTCCTCCCTGCAGGAGGTGGGGCTGGAGCCTACACGAGGGCTGCAATAAAATCTTGGTGGAAAGACTTGGACAGGTTCAAACTTTATTTGTTCTTAGAATTATACTTTAGCCAGTCAAGTTTACTATCAGTAGCTGAAGTAGGTGGCCAATTGTCTCTTCCTCGCCCACTTATAGGAAATGGAGCTTCCAACTCCAGCCACAGAATAGCTCCTGAGGTGGCATGTGCTGCCAGAGTAGGATGGACACTGGCCTCTGTGGTGTGGCCTGTAGTTTCCCAGAGAGGCTGGTGCAGGTCCCCCAACCTTCCTCCTTGCCTGAGGTGGGGTTGGGGTTAAGCTAAAGCTGCAATCCAATCTGGGTGGAAAGAAGCTGGTCCCTACTAGCACTGTGATTTTCAAGCAGCCCCGCTTCCCCTCATGCTGGGGGTAGAGTTAAAATGGCAGCTACCAGCCTCTTTCCTACTTGCACAGATTTAAACTTTAGTTGTTTTTATGATTATACTTTAACCAACTGAATTTACTAATCAGTAGCTAAAGTCGGTGTCCAACCATCTCTTCCTCCCTTGTCTTTGGGAAACAGAGTTTCCAACTACCACCACAGGAAAAGCTCCCCCACCGGCTTGCACTGTGGGCACTGGCCTCTGTGGCATGGAGTACTTTACTCACAAATCTCTGCAGATGGGCAGTCTCCTCCTTCCATACTTTCAAGGATGTTGCAGGATGCCCTTCTGGTCTCCCAGAGCCCCCAAACAAGTGCTTTAGATAGCTCTGGGTGATTACTAACTGCTCTGTAGGACGAGCTGACTCTTGGAACTCCTTACTCATCTTGCCCCTCCCCCCTTTTCCATATGTTTAAATACTTTTTCTCTTCTTCTTTTTTTCCTTTTCAATAGTCCTAATATTTCTTCAGGGGAACGTGGACAACTACAAGGATATAGATTAAGTGGAACCAAGTGCCAAAGAGGACCTTTTACACAAAACAAAATGAAATAAAACTAGAGTAGAAAGAGAAGCTAACCAACTGAATAAGCCCAAGATAAAGAGATTCCTACACACCAGCAAAAAAGTACAAGCCACACTAAGAAACCAGAAGACATGGTCAAGTCTATCGAACAATCAAAAAAAACAGGAGGAGACACAGAACATGCAACAATTAATCAAGGATGTACAAACAATATCAGGAATCAAATTTATGAAGTGAGGGAAAAGATAAAGGATATTAAGAAGACACTGGGGGAGGGAAGCAGATGTGGCTCAAGCCACATATCTAAATGTGATATATATAAACCTAAAGAAAAATAGCTAATATAAGTACTGCCTTGACAGTAATTACATTGAATGTTAATGGATTAAACTCTCCGATCAAAAGATGCAGATTGGCAGAATGGATAAGGAAATATGACCCATCTAATATGCTGTCTACAAGAGACTCACCTTAGAACCAGGGACACAAGCAGGTTGCAAGTGAAAGGTTGGAAAATGATTTTACATGGAAACAATAAGTGAAAAAGGGTGGGAGTAGCTATACTAATATAAGACAAAATAGACTTTAAGTGCAAAGCTATCATAAGAGACAAGGAAGGACATTATATATTAATAAAATGGGCAATCGATCAAGAAGAAGGAACAATCATGAATATTTATGCACCTAACCAGGGTGCCCCAAAAATATGAGGCAAACAATGGAGAAACAAAAGGGAGAAATAGATGCTTCTACAATTATAGTGGGGGACTTTAATACACCATTATCACCATTAGACATAACAACTCAAGAGAAGGTTAATAAAGAAACAGTGACCTTGAATAATAAACTAGAAGATCTAGATCTAATGGACATATACAGAACATTACACCCCAATACAGCAGAATATACATTCTTCTCGAGTGTACATGGATCATTTTCCAAGATAGACCACATGATAGGTCACAGAACAAGTCTCTTCAATTTAAAATGATTGCAATTATACAAAGCAATTTCTCTGACCACAACAGAAAAAGGTGGAAATTAATAAGGGGCAGAGAACAAGAATAGGTACAAAGATAGGTAAGATAAACAGCACAGTCATAAACAACTAATGGGTCAAGGAGGAAATTGCAAAAGAAATAAGTAACTGTCTTGATACAAATAAAAATGGGAGAATAACATAACAAAACCTATGGGATACAGCTAAAGAAGTGCTGAGAGGGAAATTTATAGCCATAAACACTTATATTGAAAAAGAAGAAGAGTTAAAATCAAAGACCTAACTGCACACTGGAGGAACAAGAAAAAGAACAAACTAAATCTAAAGCAAGAAAAACAAGGAAATAACAAAGATTAGAGCAGAACTAAATGAAATGGAGAATTTAGAAAAACACTAGAAAAAGTTAACAAAACCAAAATCTGGTTCTTTGAGAAGTTTAATAAAATTGACAAACCCTTAGCTAGACTAACAATGAATAAGAGAGAAGAAGCAAGTTAAAGAAATAAAAACCAAGAGAGGGGATATCACCACTAATCCCATAGAACTAAGGAGTATCATAAGAGGATACTTTGAAAAATTGTATGCCAATTTTGTTTTCTTTTTCAATATGCTTTTGGCTATTTGGGGCCTTTTTGCTTCCAAATAAATTTCATAAATGGATTTTCCAGTCCAGTTAAAAAATACTGTTGTAATTTTTATTGGGATTGCATTAAATCTGGAAATCAACTTGGGTAGGACAAACATCTTAATGGATATTTAGTCTTCCAATCCATGAACATGGAATATTAGTCCATTTATTTAGGTATTCTTTGATTTCCTTTAACAATGTTGTGTAGATTTCTGTGTACAGGTCCTTTACATCTTAAGTTTACTCCTAGATATTTGACTCTTTTAGTTGCTATTGTAAATGGAATTTTTTTCTTGAATCCTCCTCAGATTGCTCATTATGAGTGTACAGAAATGTTACTGATTTTTGTGTGTTGATCTTATATTCTGCCACTTTACTGAACTCATTTGTAAGCTCTCAAATCTTTGTTGTAGATTTTTTGGAGCTTTCTACATATAGGATCATGTCATCTGCAAATAGCAATTTTTTACTTCATCCTTTCCAATTTGGATGCCTTTTGTTTCTTTTTCTTGCCTAAGTGCTCAAGCAAGTACTTCTAACACAATGTTAAATAAAAGCCTTGACAGTGGGCATTCTTCTCTTGTTCCAGATCTTAGAGGGAAGGCCTTTAGCATTTCATCATTTAGTATGATGCTAGCTGTGGGGTTTTCATATATACCCTTTATCATGTTGAGGAAGTTTCCTTCTACTCCTATCTTTTGAAGTGTTTTTATCAAGAAAGAACTGTATCTTGTCAATTGCTTTTTCTGCATCAATAGAGATTATCATGTGATTTTTTTTCTTTCAATATGGTGTATTACATTGATTTCTTTTCTTATGTTGAAACATCCTTGCATACCAGGGATAAACCAACTTGATCATGGTGTATAATTCATTTGATATGTTGTAGAATATGATTAGCAAGTATTTTGTTGCAGACTTTTGCACCTAATTAGAGAAGTTGGTCTGTTGTTTTCTTTTCTTGTGGCATCTTTATGTGGTTTTGGTATTAAGGTGATGTTGGCATCATAGAATGAGTTAGGTAATGTTCCCTACACTTCTAATTTTTTTTTTTTTAATTTAGGCAGGATTGGTGTTAGTTCTTTCTGGAATGATTAGTAGACTTCACCCATGAAGCCATGTGGTCCTGGGCTTTTCTTTTTTGGTGGATTTTTGACAACTAATTCAATTTTGCTATTTGTGATTAGTCTGATGAGTTCTTATATTTCTTCTTTCATCAATATAGGTTGCTTGTGTGTTTCTAGAAATGCATCCATTTCATCTCAGTTATCCTCTCTTGTTGGCATACAATTTTTTCAGTTATCCTCTTATGATACTCCTTAAGTCTGTGGGATCAGTGGTGATATCCCCTCTCTCTTTTTTATTTTATTTGCATCTGCTCTCTCTTTTTTCTTTGTTAGCCTAGCTTGTCAATTTTATGAATCTTCTCAAAGAACCAGCTTTTGGTTTTGTTCATCTTTCTAGTGTTTTGTTTTTCCCTCAATTTCATTTAGTTCTGCTCTGATCTTTGTTATTTTCTTCTCTTTGCTCGTTTGGGATTAGTTTGTTGTTCTTTTTCTAGTTCCTCCAGGTGTGCAGTTAGGTCTTTGATTTTAGCTCTTTCTTCTTTTTTAATACAAGCATTTATGACTATAATTTTCCCTCTCAACAACACTCATTTAGCTGCATCCCATAGGTTTTGATGTGTTGTGTTCTCTTTTTCATTCATTTCGACGTAGTTACTTTTTTCTTTTTTTAATATCCTCCTTGACCCTCTGATTGTTTTAGAGTGTTTTGTTTAACTTCCATATCTTTGTGTCGTTTGGGTTTTCTGCTGATGATTAATATCCAGCTTCATTCCGTTGTGGTCAGAGAAAATAATCTCTATAATTTCAATCTTTCTAAATTAATTATGACTTGGTCTGTGACCTAGCATGTTGTCTATCCTGAAGAATAATCCATGTGCACTGTTGCATTTGGGTGTGATGATGTATATTTGCCTATTAGGTCTAGATCTTCTAATGTATTGTTCAATATCTCTTTATTAACCCTCTGTTGAGATGTTATTTCTAATGGTGATAATGGTGTATTAAAGCCCTGCACTGTAACTGTACAGGTATTTTTTCTCCAATTAATTTTTCCATTGTTTACCTCACGGATTTTGGGACACCCTGGTTAGGTGCATAAATATTCATGATTGCTCTTTCTTCTTGATAGATTATCCCTTTTACTAATATATAGTGTCCCTCTTTGTCTCTTCCAATAGTTTTACACTTAAAGTCTATTTTGTCTGATACTAGTATAGCTACTTCTGCCTTCTTTTGGTCACAGCTGCCAAGGAGAGGAGAGGGAAATGCCAACTTAATGGGAATGCACTGCCAGAACATTTTTATGGTTCCTGTGGGTAAAAGAGACATCAAAGACTTAGATTTCTATGCAATGTTTTGGGAGAGGTGATTTTATTTGTTTGCTTTTATAGAATGTGAAGGGCAGTTGTTCATGACTCCATATGATTGTATTTTGGGTGTTAGAGCAGATGACCCCAAATGTGCTAAAACATGGAAGTCACTTTCCAAGCAGGAATTAAATCATATGCTCTCAGAAACTCTACCAGTTTGGAAAGGATCATCAAAGCTATTTCAAAATCTTAACGAAAGAGGTGTGATTTCTTACACAGAATATCTTTTCCTTTTATGTTTTTTTTTTTTTAAAGGTTTTATTTATTTATTCATTTATCCCCCCCTTGCTGCTTGTGCTCACTGGGTCAGCTAACCATGCCGTGTGGGCAGGCTTGCCTTCACCAGGAGGCCCCGGGAACCGAACCCGGGGCCTCCCATACGGTAAACGGGAGCCCTACTGATTGAGCCACAGCCGCTTCCCCTTTTATGTGTTTTAACAAAGCCATATGCAGGATTTAGAAGAGCTTTCAACATGTTTGACTTTGATGGCCATGATATGGTGGATAAAAAGGAATTGTTCCTTCAAGAGGTATTCAGGGAAAAAAATGAAAAGAGAGAAGCTAAAGGAGATGAAAATAAAGAAAACTACAGACCAATATCTCTTAAGACTATAGATGAAAAAAATCCTCAACAAAATACTAGCAAACTGAATCCAAGAGCATATTAAAAGAATTATAGGAGAGTGGATATGGCTCATACAGTTGGGTGCCTGCTTCTCATATGGGAGATCCTGGGTTCAGTTTCCAGTGCTCCTAAAAAAAAACACAAAAACAAACAACAAGCAAAATAAATGGAAAAAAAAAAAAAAAACTCAGGGGAGCAGATGTGACTCAGTTGTTGAGCGCTGGCTTCCCACATGCGAGGTCCTGGGTTCAATCCCTGGTCCCTGGTACATAAAAAAAAAAAAAAAAAAAAAAAAAAGAATTATAAACCATGATCAAGTGGGATTTATCCCTGCTAGGCAAGGTTGGTTCAACAACAAAAAAATTAATGTAATATTCCACATTAACAGAAATGGAAAAAACAACAACACATGATCATTGCAATTGATACAGAAAAGGCATGTAAAAAAATCTAGCACTCCATCTTGATAAGACTACTTAGAACACTAGGAATAGAAGGAAACTCCCCTAACATGATAAAGGTCATATATGAAAAGCCTACAGCTAACATCCTACTTAATGGTGAAAGACTGACAGCTTTCTTTCCAAGATCAGGAAGAAGAAAATGATGCCCACTGTCACCACTGTTATTCAGCACTGTATTGGAAGTTTGTGCCAGAGCAATTAAGCAAGAAAAAGAAATAAAGGCATCCAAATTGGAAAAGAAGAAAAACTTTCCCTATTTGCAGATAAGGTCCTATTTATAGAAAACCCTGAAAAATCCACAACAAACCTCCTAGAGCTAGCAAATGAATTTAGCAAAATGGTATGGTACAAGGTCAACCCCCCAAAATCAGTAGTGTTTCTATACACAAACAGTGAACAAACTGAAGAAGAAATCAAGAAAACATTCCAATCACAAGGATAGATATATCGACCAATGGAATAGAACTGAGAGCTCAGAAATCAACCCTCACATTTATGGTCAACTGATTTTTGACAAGATGGCAAAGACCACTCAATTAGGAAAGAATAGTCTTTTCAACAAATGGTGCTGGGAAAACTAGATCTCCATTTGCAAAAGAAAGAAGGTTGGCCTCTAACTCGCACCATATACAAATATCAATTCAAAATGGATCAAAGACATAATTATAAGAGCTATAATTACCATACTCCTAGAACAAGGGTTCTTAACCTTTGTTGTTCCATGGACCCCTTTGCCAGTTAAGTGATGTAGCCATTGGGCAATTTGATGTAATTATGAATTCCAAAAGTATAATTGGATCATGCTTGTAAACTGATCTGTTAATATGGGCATGATTAAGTTATGATTAGGGCATTGACTGGGCCACATCTGTAGGGCAATGAGCCCCACTCCTTGGTGGGTGGGGGAATTGAATAAAAAAGGCAAAGCAAAGGACAGAGGGAGCAGTTTTTGAGAAGCAGTTTTGATGTTGGAGTTTTGATGTTGGAGAGAAGGCTCCAGGAGAAAAGAAGTGAGCCATTTGCCTGATAGTCTACAGCTGACCTTGTGGAGGAACCAGAGGAGCTAATCCTGGAGAGAAATGCAGCCCCAGGAAGACAGGAACCCAAGAAGCCTGAACCCTGGCAAACTTCGGCAGCTGTCTTGCTCCAACACGTGGCAATGGACTTTGGTGAGAGAAGAAACTTACACGTTATGGCCTGGTATCTGTGGACTTCCACCCCAAATAAATACCCTTTATAAAGACCAGCCCATTTTTGGTATTTCACATTAGTACCCCTTTGGCTGACTAATACAGAATTTGGTACTGAGGAGTGGAGAAGTGCTTTTGCAATTACCAAAATGTTGGAATGGTTTTATAAATGGGTAAGGGGTATTTTTTTGGAGCAAATATGAAATGCTTGATGGAAAAGCCTAGATCACTTTGAAGAAACTGTTCATAGCAATATAGACACTAAAGAGACTTTCTATGATGCCTTAAAAGTATATGGTGAAACTAATATTGGAACCTGGAGGACAGGCTATCCGTGTTTTAAAGTTGCAGAGAACTTAGCAAGATTAACTCCTGGTATTATACGGAAGACAGAATTTGAAAATGGAGAACCTGAGCATTTAGCAGAAGAACTTTCCAAAGTAAACTCGGAGAATGTGGCTTGGCTTCTCCTTGCAGCTTATAGCAAAATACTAGATGAGCAAAATACACTAAGGACTGAACTTTTGGGCACAAAGGAAACAGAAACTGATTCCAGAACTTCCAAGTTTCTGGAAATCAAATTCCCAGATGAAAGTGCCCCATTTGAAGACTTAGCTAAACCTGGGACTTGTAAATCAGAATTGAAGATGCAGTTATCTTGGAAAGACTTGTGGAAAGTCTTACTGTCTGATGGCTTGGACCCCTGCTTCCTGCATGCTAAACCAACAACGTTTTTGAGAGAGCTGTATGAACAAAACCACTGTCAGCTTGGACAAAAAATGACATGGAAAGGAGAGATTGAAGGAGAAACAGCTTTAAGAAGAAAACCGTGGAAGCAGAGATCTGGAATTAAGACATCTCCTTGGACCAAGAGAGGAGCCCCACTCACGTGTACAGAGAGGGTGAGTTTGCCCCAGGAGTTGAAGAGGGTGGATATCTCCACCCAATGTTCAGGAAAAGTTTTGCTGCCCCAGGGTACAGGGAGGGTGGAGCACATTCCTCAAAGATTAGGGCGGTTAAGGTCAGCACCCCATAGGTCTGAGAGGGGTGCTCCTGTCCCCCATAGATTAGAGAAGGCCAAGTGGTCAACCCATTGCTCTGAGAGGGTTGAACCTGTATGCCAAAGGTTAGGGGGAATGTTGTCTTCACCTCACTGTACTAGGGGGGCTAAGATTCTAACCCAAAGATTGGGTAAGGTGTGGCAATCACCCCAACACTCTTGGAGGGTGAGGTCTGGAGCTTGGTCGACACCCAGATGCTTGATGAGGGTGGAACCAAGAAAATGGCCGTTGGGCAAGCCTGTGGAAAGGGTGGGTTCCCATGTGGCCCCAAGGAGAAGAAACCATTGTCTTAAGAATGACTCTCAGGGAAGCGGCTGTGGCTCAATCAGTAGGGCTCCCGTTTACCATGTGGGAGGCCCCGGGTTTGGGCCCGCCCGCATGGCGTGGTTGGCTGACCCAGCGAGCACGAGCAGCAAGGGGGGGATAAATGAATAAATAAATAAAATCTTTAAAAAAAAAAAAAAAAAAAAGAATGACTCTCAGACTTTGAAATCGAATGGAGGATGCCCTGCAGGTTCACTGAACTGTGGAGGATCCATGACTCATGTTTAACATACCAATTTCTCCTTATGATAATGAAAATGTTTATCCTTTCTCTGTCCATTTGTGTATTGGAAGCAGTTAAATGGTTTTGTAAGTTTCAGAGGTCTACAGCAGATGGGTTTTTGCCTGAAGACAAACTGTATTTCTTTAAACTGCCTATGATATGATTTTGTACTTGAATTGTTACTGATTTAAGTTTTTTTTTAATATTGTAATGTATTTTTGGAATTCAGAGGGTGGAGTGTAGCTGTTAGGCAATTTGATGTAATTAGGAATTCCAAAATATAATTGGATCATGCTTGTAAACTGACTGATTTGTTAATATGGGCATGATTAAGTTATGATTAGGGCATTGACTGGGCCACATCTGTAGGGCATTGAGCCCCACTCCTTGGTGGGTGGGGGAATTGAATATAAAAGGCAAAGCAAAGGACAGAGGGAGCAGTTTTTGAGAAGCAGTTTTGATGTTGGAGTTTTGATGTTGGAGAGAAGGCTCCAGGAGAAGAGAAGTGAGTCATTTGCCTGATAGTCTACAGCTGACCTTGTGAAGGAACCAGAGGAGCTAAGCCTGGAGAGAAATGTAGCCCCGGGAAGAGAGGAATCCAAGAAGCCTGAACTCTGGCAAATGTCGGCAGCTGTCTTGCTCCAACACGTGGCAATGGACTTTGGTGAGAGAAGAAACTTTATGGCCTGGTGTCTGTGGACTTCTACCCCAAATAAATATCCTTTATAAAGACTAACCCATTTTTGGTATTTCACATTAGCACCCCTTTGGCTGACTATACAGGTGAAAACCATGGACCCCTTCTCAGAATGTAGCAGCTGATAGTTTTATGACACTCAATATCAGCATGTCTTTAAATTAAATTTTAGGATTATTCAAATTACGTTTTACAATTTTCCCTTAACTTCAATACCTGATAACCTAACACAGTTCAACATCTCTTCAAACAGTCATTTTCAGCAAACATTTAGAAATTTGAGTTTTTCCATGGTGTCATAAAACCATCTCTGCCATCCTTACCAACCTTTTGGCAGGCAGTTATCCACTGCACACAGAACACACAACATGAAAATAAAAATCATACTAAGTCCACACTATACTGTGTATTATTTAATAAATATATCACACCCACACCAAAATGTCCCAAGAATGTTTTTAAATGCATAAAATAAAATTATGAAGGAAATCAGTTACATATATTGAAATACAGTTACTAAAATAAAGAACATATGATATAATACTACACATATGTGCTTCTTTCTTAACACATTAAATAATAATCCAATACATCAAAAATATAGGAAAGTTAAAGTTAAATTTTATTTTTTAAAAGACATGTCAATGTGCAGACTGTTGTTTATCTTGAATAAGAATTAAACTGTGGTGTATTTGACAAGGCAAAGTGCATATCATGTTGGACATCTAATCAAGTTTTTTTTTTTTTTCAGTTCAAGCTCACGGATCCCCTGATATCTTTCCACGGGGGTCCGTGGACCCTGAGTTAAGAACTCATGTGCTAGAAGAAAATATAGGGAAGTATCTCAAGGACCTTGTGATGGGCAATGGTTTATTTACAAACAAAGCACACGCAACAAAAGAAAAAAATAGATAAATGGTGTTTCAATTCAACTCTGAAAGGCCCAAGTTGGAGCAGCCATAAGACCAAAGAACACACCAGGTAAATGGTTAGACATGAGCTTTATTGGGACTTACAAACAGGAGAAACTCTTCAATGGCAGCTGGTGGAAGAATGAAGTTAGCGCCCCACAAAGACGTGAAAAAAGGAGAGGGATTATAAGGAGTCTCAGGACAAAGACATTCCATAGGGTATGAGAAGAGTTTCTGCAAAAGTTACATGAGGCACACAAATGGGGTGTTTGATGATGTTATCACAGGAAAGAAGCATACAGCCTTGAGGGGATTAAAGTTTGCAGGACCATTTGTACATTCTTTCCTTCGGGGAGGTCTGCTACTTTTTAACTAGTGAGTATCCAGGTATGCCTGGTGGCTATGTGCTTCAGGCTGTGTTTAATTTAAGGGGAAGGGGGCATCCCAGTCTCTGGGCTCCCACAATCCAACACCACGCAGCAGCCGACATTGACCATAGGACACACATTGCATCCATATTTCACAGCAAAAGTATACCAGAAAACAGAATAATAAGAGTCCTGTACTAAAATCTATACCTATGAAGACATGTTGCCAGAGCCAGGAAAGGGAATTAAGCCTGTCAGATAGGGGGTAAGTAGCCAATTTATGGATGTGCTGTACCTGCTTTTGCATATGATTTAGAGCTTGTGAGATATTATAGGAGTGATTAGGCATATATATACAACATTGAATATTATTGCTGTCAGTGAAATTATATAATTTGGGGGTAACCACCCCATATTACAGATTCCTTCTTGTTGTACCATACGGACAGGGGCAACGTGATCTAGGGTGACAGATTCAGCTGTTAACCATCCTAAATCATCATATACAGTACATCCTAATAAAGGTTTAGATTTATGCACCTGTTCCCTTACAAGGGGAAAAATATAAGTATGAGTCACATTGAAAGATGGCAGCTGGATTTCAGTCTTAAATGAGGTCTTGTTCCAAACTGGTTGATAGGTCATATCCTGCCATGCTAGCAAGGTGACTTGGATGGAGTTTCATGCCCTCCAATTTGCAGGACAGTCCAAGGAAGGCCAGTAGCACCCGATGATGACAGGTTTGTGCAAATCCAACATTGGGTCCAACTGAGGGCATGACTTACAGCTCAAGCCCGCAGGTAGGGTACCACATGTCCTTCAACAGATCTCGCCTCCACAGAGGGTGGTCCACGATAGTCCATTGAGGTAAGGCAGGCTGAAGTCTGGCCAGCAGGCATAGCCGCGCCCAGTGGGGGATATGCACAGCCCACCACTCGGGTGTAGGGCGGCTGGAACGGGCGTACTGCCCTCAGCCATGGAACGGGCGCACCGCCCTCAGCCTCGCCCAGGCAACCAACATCTGCTTGCTGATAACCAGAAGAAGCCTGCCCACACTCACCCTCCCCCCTCCCCACACAGCTAGGGAGAGCCGCACTGCCAAGGCCACACCTTAGAAGGCGTGGAAACTGCTCCCGGCCTATCACGGCCAGCCCCGCTCTCCTTTCCCGCCCACAACCCTATATAAGCATCTGTACTTCCCTTAATAAATTAGACCTGCGTGCTTACCTCGTCTCCTCGGTGGTTCTTTCCGCCGTGCGCCCTCCACGCCTGCGAGCCCCCGTAGGAGCCTAGGCCTCTCCTACCCCGACCAGACAGGATGCACCCCCAGCCGCAGTCCATTGTTCCTGTCTTGTTTCTAGTATCTGCAATCAACACCTGGATAGGGATGGCAGTCTTCCAAGTGACTGGACATTATTGGGTTAAGCCTTCTACTTGCAATAGGGCATGGTATGCTACACATAGTTACTTCTCTAAGGGGTTATATCATAATTTGGCCCCTTTCCACAATTGTGACCAAAACCCAAGGGGTACTTGTTTAGAATGTTGCCTTTGCCACAAAACCCACCCAAAGCCAATGTTGGTGCTGACCACATCCAATTCACAGGGTAAGTCAGGTTCCACCCCCCTTAGTGCTTGAGCCTGTGCTCTTGCCCTCTTTACTTCTTAAAAGCAGCCTGCTAGGGGTCCTCCCATTCCCATGCATGACCTTTCCTGATTAACACATACAATGGTTTTTAATATCTGAGCTAAATGAGGGATGAACAGTCTCCAGTACCACAATAATCCCAGAAAGGAGATCAATTGTTTAGGAGTTTGTGGTGTGGGAAAACATTGTACTTTATCAGCTATAGCAGAGGGTATAGTTTTTGTCTTACCCAACGAAATAACACCCAAGAATTTGACAGAGCAGCCGGGACCTTGCAGCTTGTCCCAATTGATTGCCATTCCCAGCTTTATTGTCTCTAATGCTTCTTTTAATTCTGAAAGAAATTACTGGTTAACATAATATCATCAATATAATGAAATAGGTTATAGCCACAGCTTTCTTCCACTCAGCCAGATCCTTTGCCATGAGGCCCTGAAAGATGGTTGGGCTATGAATATAGCCTTGGGGAAGCACTGTGAAAGTCCATTGTTGGCCTTCCCACGTGAAGGTGAAAGCAGGCTGGCTTCACTTGTTTAAAGAGTTAATAAAGAAAGCATTAGTAAGATCTAAAAAAAGTGATAGTGACATAACTGGGTACTGTACTGCATACAGTAGTGGTGTTACTTTATTTAATTCATGATAATCTACTGTCCTGTGCCACCCTTTGGCAGCCCCCTGGTGACCACTTTTTTTTTTTTTTTTAATGTAGCCATAAGGCTGCTTCTTCAGCAGAGGTGGGGCAAATTAGATGAATATGAGCCAAAGCATCTGCCTCTTGATTCCCAGGCATAGAGGCTGTTTCTGTGACATATAACATTTTAAAAATAATTAAAACCATTATTAACAACATTATACTGTTATTTAATATTATGCAGAAACATTGTTAAATCTTTAGGAATTTTATACAATTTTTAAGTATTTATATGAACATTTTACCCATATAACTTTGATTAACCAAAGGTTAGAAAATTCCTTTTAATTTTTTAACACTTTTTATTCAATTTATAGCATATTAAATGAACTTAACTGGGGGGCAAGATGGCGTTGGTGTAGGAGGGCGCACACTGCAAGCTCCCAGAGCAAGGCGGATTGGGGACGGGTTCCTGCCCGGGGGTCTGTGCTGTGCACGCGTGGAGTGAGAGGCTTGGGACATCTATCTGCGCGGATCGGGAGCGTGGACGGAATGGTGGAGATTCGTGAGTTTTGAGGCTGCCGGTGGAGGTTGGCACAGGCGGCTGAGCCCCGCGGTTACGGAAATAAATAATAAAACGGCCATTTGGAGCCGCGGGTGGGGGCGAAAAAGTTTTATTTTCTGGGGAGCTGGCTGCCTGGCGCCCCTTGGACCTTGTGTGAGCAGAGCAAAAAGCTAGTCAGCACCCGGTGAACCGGAGGGGGATTTTGGTCGGGGAACGGAGCTGATCTCCCTAGCCACCCAGGGATAAGACCCGGGCCGCTGCGGAGCCAGGAGGAAGGGACACTTCCCAAAGAAGGGAGGGTTCGGTTGGAAGACAGGGAAGGGTATTTCATATTTTTAGACATCGATCTGGCTGCCTGCACCGCCCCATAGCTTTGGGGAGCAGATAAGCCGAACTGAAGCAGCACCAGGCTGAGAGCAGACGCGAATCTGCACTCAAACTGATTTACTGAGCAGCCCGGTGACGCTGGAGCTCGGCGCCAGAAGGGGCGGAATCCGCCGTCTTTAGCATCCTCACTGACTAACATCAGAGTTTCAGCTAACCTGGGGAGTCCGGAAAGTGGGACGTGCTTGATTAATTTCCACGGGCCCAGCCAGGGTCCCTTCCGTAAGGGGGTAGGTCTAGAAGAGGAATTATTTTGGGTCCTGCATTTGGCTAAAAAAAAAAAAAAAAAAGTGAGGTCACCTCAACAATTGAAAAATAAATTCTTTTTAATTTAGTTTAATAGCTAAAAGCTGCTTCAGGACCTGCATATAGAACCCTGTGGGGAAATTCATTGATAAACACAAGTAGGCAGGTAGGATCCACTTGGACCCTAGGGGTATCATTCATTGACCCCCCTTGTTTCCTTCTTCTTTTTTCTTTTCTTTTTTTTTTTTTTTTTACTTTTTTTTTTTATTTTTTATTAGTATTAACTTTTTCCTTTCAGACCTTTCTCTACTATTTCTCTACCTCCTCATAATTCTAGCCTTCTAAATCACTATATATATATATATTCCTCCATTTGTTTTCCCAGTCCATTATAGGAACTCCATATTTTTTCCTAGTACTCTACACTGCCTACACAAGTTAAATATTCATCTCATTGAATCTCATTTTGCCCCTCTTCTAACTTTTATCAACATTTCTATTATCCTTCTGCCTTCCTTACATCTTTTGATTCCTCTGGCCCTAACCTTTTGCCTTCAAGGGAACATAGAAAGAAGTAAGGAAATAAAATAAGAAGAAAAACTGCCAAAGAGAAAACTTAACTCACACGCAGAACCAACAGCTAAATAAAATTCTAGAGCATAGAGAAAAGCTAATCAACTGAACAAACCCATCAAGATAATATGATGACCAGAGGGCAACAGAAAAATACAAATGACT
>JAKSZT010054490.1:298072-312757 GCA_026826555.1 Tolypeutes matacus | reverse complement strand
GTGTAAGTTCATTGAGGTTGGTGGGCCACACTATGGGAGATGTTTGTGTTGGATGTGGTGGGAGGTGTGGGAGGTGGGCAACATGGGAATCCGAGTGGGTTCCGTATAATATTTTAGGTAATCTAAGCACCTCTTAAAATATATGTATATATATATATAAAAAATAACATTTTTGTAAGCAAATACACATATATGCATATATATTTATATATCATTTTACAAATGTTTGTATGTATTGTGAGAATTTTAATTTTTACCCATAATAAAAAAAAAAAAGAAAGAAAAAAAAAATAAATGAACTTAACTATTTTTATTACTTTACTTTTCTCAAGGTGGATAAACAAATCTTTTCCAATAGTTTGAAATAAAAAGATACCTTTTAGGGTTTGACTTTGAGAAAGCAAAATGTTAAAAATTGTTATGTTTGAACATTATGTTCTTTCAAAAGTGAGAAGACCTGTTTTCTTAAACCACAAAGGACGTGATAAAGTTCAAGTATAAGTAGCTATTTTGATAAAACAGACTTTCTGCTTTCTATACTGATTAATCAGGAGGAAACTCATTATAGCCTTCTACTAAAACAGATTAATGATTTAAGAAATGAAAGAACCAAATTTTAGTTTTGGATCAGTATACTATTTGATAATATAGTTAAAAAAATTTTTTTTAATCGATCCATTAAATCTTACTCAACCTTGACCACAAAAATTCCTTTTCCATAAACCTTCTTCACTTCCTGCATTCATTCAGGTTTTGTCCCACATTTTCCTCTTTCTTAATAACCAGTCATTTTCTCTTAGGACAAATTTACTTTCCTTTTCTTTAATAATAATAAAACACATTCTGTATACCTTCCATACTTAACTTAACAAAATGACTTAGGAAACTGTCTCCAAGCAAACCTCTTATAACATACAATTACCATCAACACTAAACAAACTTATCAGAATAATGATTCAGTTTGGTTATATACAAACATAACTCTTTTTTTTTTTTTCATTTTAAATACCTACTAGAATGCTATACTAGAACATTGATAGCTTATAGGGATGGTTTTAAAAAATATATGCTTTTCTTAGTTTAATATTTATCAGTTTTAGAGTGAGACATAATATGAAACATTTACAAAGACACATTTCTGAAACAGTTTTCTGCAAGAAAGTTGGCAGGGGAGGGTGGTTGCTATCAGGACTAAGCCATGATTTAATTGCAGGCTTACAAAGCAGCCAGCATTGTATTTTTTTCTTCTTTTTTATTTTCATAGAGTTTTCCAGTTCAAAAGTTACTAAACTTTAATAGCACCAATTTTATTAATGTGGCTATCCAGATCTAATTAGAATTAATATGGAAACAAAACAGAGAACATTAAATGTTGCTAAGTTTTTCAGCTTCTCCAGCACGTAAACTAAATCTATCAGGCCCCAGTAGCCCACAGTCACAACATCCACGTGAAGGGATTTGCAGAGTTGCTGCCAGCATGTTTTCCTTATCTCAGTTAACTTTCCAGCAGTATATATATATTTTTTTCCTTTTTTTTCTTTTCTTTTTTTTTTTTTTTTTTTACATATTTATCAAGTATAGTGCTATATATTTTCTTACAAGCATGGTTTCACTGACAAATGCCCTGTTTCACACTTCTGCTTGTGCGGGATGTTGTATCTGAGATTTAGCCTTTCTTTGCACAAGCGTTCAACAATGACTTAAAGATTCTTCTATAGTTGCTACATTTGAATCACTATCTCCTTCTTATCCAGTTGTTCAGAGAGACCTGTCATTAAGACAGAGGTGGAAGTCCGCAAATCCCTTTCTAACTTTAACTCTTCTTCTAAGCAGCACATTTCTTTGTTTTCCTTGAGACAATGTGCTGCAGCTAAGCGGACCACCCATAGCAATGGCCAGGCAATGGCTGCGGCAACATACTTGCTATCTTTACTAAACTTGATAATCTTTTGTTCTTGCAGCATGTGCTTTATTCCCATCAGTGTTTTCGGGGTGTCCCCATACTCAAGTGGAGTTCCACAATAGTCAAGCAAGTGGGCAACCCCATATTCTCTCAGCACACCCCACTCATCTGGTTCCTGCTTTTCCAGGAGGGCAGCCACCCCTCCCCACATGGAAGTTGTAGTACAACTTGGGATTTCCCCTGTGGACCCTCCGTTCCTGGAGCTCATGTCCACCAGTGCCAGGGGTCCCTTGGTCTCCTGGCTAGCTCGCCAAAAACCGAACTCTGAAGGGCACAAGTTGGGGCAGCCGTAAGACCAAAGAACACACCAGGCAAATGGTTAGACATGAGCTTTATTGGGACTTATGAACAGAACTCTTCAATGGCGGCCAGTGGAAGAATGAAGTTAGCACTCCACAAAGAAGTGAGAAAAGGAGAGGGGATATAAGGAGTCTCAGGACAAAGACATTCCATAGAGTATGAGAACAGAGCTTCTGCAAAAGTTACATGAGGCTCACGAAAGGGGTGTTTGGTGATATTATCACAGGAAAGGAGAATACAGCCTTGAGGGGATTAAAGTTTGCAGGACCATTTGCACATTCTTTCCTTCAGGGAGATCTGCTACTTTTTAAACAATGAGTGTCCAGGTTATGCTAGGCGGCTACATGCTTCAGGATGTGTTTAATTTAAGGTGGGGGGGGCATTCCGGTCTCTGGGCTCCCACAAATGAGACCTCAGAAAAATTAATAACTTTTGTGCCTCAAAGGACTTTATCCTGAAAGTAAAATGACAATGTGGCTCAGTGGTTGAGTGCCAGCTTCCCACATACGAGGTCCCGGCTTCAATCCCCGGTCCTGGTACCTAAAAAAAAAAAAAAAAAAGGAGGAAAAAAAAAATAACAACCTACACACCAGGAGAAAATATTTGGAAACCCCATATCCAATAGGCATTTACTATCCAGAATATATAAATAAATCCTTCAACTTAACAACAAAAAGTCTAAAAACACAATTTAAAAATGAGCAAAAGACTTGAATAGACATCTCTCCAAAGAAGATATACAAATGGCCAGAAAGCACATGAAAATATACTCAACATCATTAGCCATCAGAGAAATGCAAATCAAAACCACAATGAGATACCATCTCACACCCATTAGAATGGCTATTTAAAAAAAAAAGAAGAAAAGAAAAACGTTGGAGAGGATGTGGAAAGTAGGAACACTCATTGATTACTGGTTGCAATGTAAAATGGTACAGCTGCTATGGAAGACAGTTTGGTAGCACCTCTGAAAGCTAAATATGGAACTACCATATGACCCGGTAATCCCACTACTAGGTATATACCTCAGAGAACTGAAAGCAGTGGCTCAAACAGATATTTGCACACGGATGTTCAAAGTAGCATTATTCTCCATTGACAAAAGATGGTAGCAACTCAAGTGTCCCTCAACCAATGGATAAACAAAATGTGGTATATACATACAATAGAATATTATTTAGTCATAAAAATGAAGTCCTCATACATTTGACAACATGGATGAACCTTGTATACATTATGTTGAGTGAAATAAGCCAGACACAAAAGGACAAATATTTTATCTCACTGATTTGAGACAATTAGAATATGCAAATTCAGAGTCAGGAGCTAGAATACTGGTTACCAGAGGATGAGTTGGGGATAGGAAATGGGAAGTTAAGGCTTAAAATGTACAGGATTTGTATTTGTTATGAGGGAGATGTTTTTTTTTTTTTTTTTTAATTCATTTATCCCCCCCTTGCTGCTTGTGCTCGCTGGGTCAGCTAACCACGCCGTGCGGGCGGGCTTGCCTTCACCAGGAGGCCCCGGGAACCGAATCCGGGGCCTCCCATATGGTAAACGGGAGCCCTACTGATTGAGCCACAGCCGCTTCCCATGAGGGAGATGTTTTGATGGTGATGGTAGCACAACATTGTGAAGGCAATTAAGAGCACTTAAATACATACCTGAATATGATTAAAAGGGAAAATGTTAGATTGCATATATGGTAACAGAATATTTTTTTAAGTCCATGGAAATACACTACAGAAACAGTGAAACACAAGTTAAACCATGGGCTTTAGTTAACAGTACAATTATAAAAAATACGCTACCATCAATTGTAATAAATGTTCTACACCAATGCATATTGTTAGTGGTGGGGTGGTGTATGGGAATCCTGTATTTTATGCATGATTATTCTGTAAACCCACTTATCTAATAAAGAAAAAAGATATTTAAAATATTTTTTAAAAACACAATGAGATATGACAAAAGACTGACCATACCAAGTGGTATGGTTAATTTTATGTCTACTTTGTTATATTAGGCTGTCTAGTCATTTTGTCAAATGCTGGCCTGGATATTGCTGTGAAGGTATTTGTAGATGTGACTAACATCTATAATCAGTTGACTTTAAGTAAAAGTGATTACCCTTGATAATGCGGGAAGGGCCTAATCCAGTCAGTTGAAGGTTTAAGAGCAATAACTGTGATTTTGAAATTTATTGTATATTAGTTATTATTTCACACGAGGAAATTCTGTCTCAAGACTACAATATCAACTCTTCTATGAGTTTCTAGCTTGCTGGTCCCCACTACAGATTTCAGTTTCAAGTCTGTAACATCACTCTTACCAGAATTTCCAGCCTGCCATCCTTCCTTACAGATTTAAGATTTGCCAACTCCCACAATTGTGAGACAATTCCATAAATAAATCATATATATCGTATATATATATATATATATCATGCATATATATCTATCTATATGTACATATACATACAATACACACACATATCCTCTGTTGCTTCTGTTTCTCTGGAAAACTCTGGCTAATACAGCAAGTGTTAGCAAGAATGTGGCAAAATCAGAACTCTCATCCACTGATTGTGAGAATTTAAAATGGTACAATCCATTTGAAAAGTGTGAAAATTATACATATGCCTACCACAAGATCAAGCCATTCCACTCTTAAGTATCACCCAAGAGAAATGACAGTGTATATTTTTACAAATATTTACACAAATATTTACGGTAGTCTCATTCAACCTCTAAGACTTGGAAATAGTCTCTGTTCATCAACTGGTGAATGGATAAACTGTGTATAACAATATAATGGAATACTACTTGGCAACAAAATGCAATGAACTATTGATATATACAACATGATGAGTCTCAACTAATTGAATGAAAACAGATAAGAATAGTACCTGCTCTATGATTACATTCATATAAAATTATAGAAAATGAAAACTAATCTATATTGACAGAAAGTAGATCAGTGGTTGTACCTGGGGGGATAGGGAGGGGTGAATCTTAAGATTACAAAGGGGCATGAAGATGCTTTGGGGGACGATGGATATGTGCACTATCCTGATAGAAGTGATGGTTTCATGCATGCATACTGTATTAAATAGTCAGGGTTCTCTCGGGAAACAGAATCAACAGGAGATATCTGTTAATAAGATTTTATAAGAGTCTCTCACGCAACCGTGGGGATGTACAAGTCCAGGTTCCGCAGGCAGGCTGCAAACCCGGGGCTCTGATGAAAGTCCAATGAAAGGTCCTTGATAAGTTTCTGGGAGAAGCTGGCTGTCCAAAGACGAGCTGGGAAATTGTCTCTGAATGTTGAAATCATTTCCCCTTTTAAGGCACTCAACTGATTAGATAAAAGCGTCACCCATTGCTGATGTAACCTCCCTGATATAATCAGCCATCCACACAGTAAACTCATTGGTGACCGAAGTCCATAAATGCTCTTGTATTACAATTAGCCCAGTGCTTGCTTGACCAAACACCTGGACACAATTACCTGGCCGAGTTGACACATTAGCCTAACCATCACAGTCCACCCCTTGTTAACTAGGCAGTCATACACATTACCCTAAACCATACTTAGTCTCTAAGTAAAAACAATAACAAACAAGCATACATATATATTTCTACCTAACAACGTTCAAATCGCCTGCGTACAACCGGAAACACATTAATTCCTTACAGAATAGGGTGCAAGTCCTTGGGTAATATTCACTCTTAAACTTGACATCCTTAAATATTATAACATGAAATGAATAAAACTATTCATATGATAGGGGAAAATGTTGAGAAAGAAAACAAAGAAATTCATTTTGTGTACATATACAATCATACTCATAATGAAACAATGAGGAAAGGTTCATGACTATTACTAGTCCTCATTTCCGAAAATGGTCACGTGGTCGAAGTTCATATTTATCACTACCTTCTTCAACTACCCATTCCATATTCCCATTACCCTCAGCAAGCACTTCAGCTGGCCATGGTTCTTTGCCTGGTAGGGTGACCCAAATTTTTATTCCTGAAGATTCTGGGCCATTGTTAGTCCTGCTTGGATTGGTTTGTTGCAATTTTCCATTGACTTTAATCACAGGGCATGGCAGTACTAGGAGGTGCCCTAGAGGATCTCCTGCATTCCAGGCAAACTCTTCTTTAACCCCATTATGTAGAAATAGTCCTATTTCCCCTTGATAGTCAGAATCAATCACCCCATCCAATACAGTAATTCCCTTCTTTGCCTGTTGATTCACAGGTAAGAGGAGCCCAAAGTGACCAGGTGGCAGTCTTAACTTCCAGTTCAATGGAATCATTGTTGTGTTCCCTGGTGGCAGCACTCCTCCTTTTGGGACTAAAACTTGTAGACCAGCAGAGCTTAAGGTTGCAGGGACAGGAAGCAAAGATTTTCCTAGTGGGTCACCAGGGGTAATAAAGAGTGATGCCACCCCCATTTCCACCCCTTGATTCCTGGACCCATGAATCCTGGTTATGGGAGAAACAGCACCATAGAGAGGATGCTGATTCAGAGCATACACAGCCTCCTGGAGAACACTGCCCCAGCCCTGCAAGATAGTGCCACCTAGTTGGCACCGTAATTGAGTCTTTAAAAGGCCATTCCACCGTTCTATTAATCCAGCTGCTTCAGGGTGATGGGGAACACGGTAAGACCAGTGAATTTCATGGGCATGTGCCCATTCCCACACATTATTTGCTGTGAAATGGGTTCCTTGATCAGAAGCAATGCTGTGTGGAAAGCCATGGCGGTAGATAAGACATTCGGTAAGTCCATGGATGGTAATTTTGGAAGAAGCATTGCGCACAGGAAATGCAAACCCATATCCAGAGTATGTGTCTAGTCCAGTTAAAACAAACTGCTGCCCCTTCCATGGTGGAAGTGGCCCAATGTAATCAACCTGCCACCAGGTAGCAGGCTGGTCACCTCGAGAAAATGGTGCCATATCGGGGGCTGAGTGTGGGTCTCTGCTGTTGGCAAATTAGGCATTCAGCAGTGGCTGTAGCTAAGTCAGCCTTGGTGATGGGAAATTAGTTATGCTTTATGGCCTGGTAACTGTGGGCTTCTACCCCAAATAAATACCCTTTATAAAAACCAACCGATTTCTGGTATCTTGCATTAGCACCCCTTCAGCTAATACATAGAAATGTCAAAACTTATCAAATTATACACTTTAAATACGTGCAGCTTAATATGTCAATTTTACTCCAATAAAGCTATCAAATAAAAAGCCTGCAGCATATCTAAGTAATATTGAATTGGAAAGAAAATTGTTCAAAGGCAAGTTGCAGAACACTATGCTCTCATTTTTGCAAAAGAATAAATTTGTGAATATGCATATTAGAGACTATGTAATGAAAAACTAGAAGATTATACACCAGCTATTAACAAAGTAAAAATATCAAGAGATTCAAAAGCACACTGTAGAAGTATATTTATTGGCATGGAAAGATGTTCACAATATACTGTCAGTGGGGGGAAAAAATGTTACAAACAGTATTTACAATATGATCTCATTTTAGTTTCTGAACTATCCAAAATCTCAAAGCATATAACCCGGTATTTTCGCACACAGAGACGTTTTCTTTAGCTCAGACAATGGGATGTACTTCCTGCCATGAGAATTAGAGAACTGAGACATTGCCCATAAATCCTGGGAATGTTTTCTGGACCTCACAGACTTCCAGAAATCCCTATCTTGTTGATTGAGATAGCAGCCCCTCTCCTAGCCTTCTTTTACTATATTGTTGAAGCTCTAGTACTGGGTCTAAATTTCTCCAGTTGAGTTTATTCCATAGTTTTAGCTGGTACAAATGCAGAAAGTATGCTTGTCTACTATCATAAAATGGAGTCCTCTGGCCTTTCATACGACACACAGGAGAATAAATTATAAATGGTAAATTTTAAAAAGGTACGATTTTATAAGGATGAGGAAAGCAATTACCTTTTTTTAAATGCAGGGTATGATACAATGCCCAGAATTATTCCAGTTCTTTGAAAAAAAAATACATATGGCTAGGTAAAGGTAGGAAGGATATATAACAGGTTTCATTTGCTGATGACTCCCAATATACACAAAAAACACAACAACAAAGTTTTGGGCACCTACTGTTTCCCAGACACTGCCAGGACAAATCCGTACATTCATCCCAGACTTTTTTCCTGACCTTCAGCCAGGTAAATCCAGATGCCTAAAGGGCATGTCCATTTGGAAGAAGTTAAATATTAAGAGCTGCAACACCTAGCAGGGACATTATTCACACCATTAAAATCAAACAGTCTCTAAGCCCCAATGGTCACCACCTAAAAAAGTAGACTATGTAAAAGTATGGTGAGAGTGGGTTTTAGTGTCAGACAAAACACTATGACACTTGCTAGCTGTGGGAAACTAGGGAAAAAGCATTTAACCTCTGTTAACTGTCATTGGAGGGTACCCAGAATGAATGAAAATTAAAACAAAAACAAAAAAAACTAGTACCCATCTCACAGAATCATTGTGAGAACTTGAGGGGGGAAATCCTGTAAAATATAGGGCCAACACAGTATCTGACTAGGACACTCAGGAAATATTTTCTTTCTCCATCTATCTCCCTCATCTTCTGTAAGAGATGACTTTGACAAATGAAATAGCCTAAAAACCAAAGAGTTATAAACACAATAAACAACAACAAAAAAACCATTACATTTGGTCCAAGATTCGGGGTCATTTCTGTATTGTAGAATGAGGTTGTATGATGCAGGTGGAATAGGGGACAGTCACTCCTCTTACATTAACAGCCTACAGCATCTCCTTCCTCTAAATATTGAGAGTATACATTTGACAATGAACATATATGTTCTAGGTACTTCAGACATATGTTTGTGTGCAGGTGTCTTATTTCTACAACTGTATTATAAATTCAAAGATATTTTTGCCATTGGAAGCCACAAATGGATCTAAGTAGATGCTAATGAACAAGTTAGCTTACTTATGATGAAGTGGTTCGCCATCTTGAGTAAAATGTTAAAAATCTCAATCTAGACAAGATAAAAACAAACAGATGTTTTCAGCTCAAGATGTAACATCATTCATTTGATACCCAAAAACGGTCTAGCTCAAACATAGACTGTCACAGGTGAAAGATGTAATTTATCATGTGTACACTGTAATAACCAAAGTATTATGCAAGGCTCTTTAGGAACACACAGCCAATTAAAGAGTTTGGAGACTGTTCAAAGTTTTATCTCTGGCTCATTTTACATTGTTTCAATAATCATTTTAACTTCACGGAATATGGCCATGAGTGTATTATAACTCAAGTGATCGATGACTACAATTGATCCCTTTCTGATATGCTCCTTTATATTAATAAATATGGCCACAGCACTAACAAGATTGGCTTTGGCCTCTTTTTGGTTAAAGATGAGTTTTAATGCTGATAATGCCTTGATATTGATCATGTCTCTGGCTGCAAGTGGATTTTCAGATATATTCAAAAGTACTTTCAAAACAAGATTTCTGGTTTTACGATTCCCCTGGGATAGCAAATGGAAAAGCTCTGAAAAGTAATTGGCAACAATGTAATGATGGTCAGAATCAGTAGTCAGTTGCCCTAATGTCTTTAATCCAGATTGCTGTCCAGGGGAGTTCAAGGGAAATGACATGGTTTCTTTACACATATGCTTAACATGTAATTCAACCTTGTGTTGTCTTTCATCCTTTGAAGGGGAATTCAGAGTAATTACAGCCTTTTTTCTCATTTCAGGAGAAGGCAAACTGAGTAAGCTTTCAATAAGCGTCACCACACCTACCTCGTTAATGAACTCCTGGGCATGTGGATGAACATTATTGATACCCATTGCAATTTGAGCAATTTTATGAATGAGAGGATCAGTAGTTGACTTAAGTAAGCTAACAAGTTTTTCAAATTCCTCAGAATCCATGCAGCATTCCATTTTGCAAGGGCAAGCAAATGGCTTAATCCCATTCAACTCCCTGATCCTGATTTGGCGTCTGATCTCCTCTATGGTCTGGATGCAAGGGTCAGAACCAAAAGCGTTTTCAGGCATAGACTGTGAGTATGAGGAAGTGCTCCTAGAAGGCCTGACTGATGCACGAGGCAAAGAATGGGTATTTTCCTTAGCTGAAGCCAGGACAACATATGAAGGAGGCCTTGTTTCAGATGGAGCCTGGGATCTAAATCCTAACACTGCTGGAGTTACAGCAGGAGCATTGGGCCAAATAGTTACCTCAGACCAGTCCTTGGGCCTATTTTTTTCATTAATTTCATCCACAGGCTGGGGCCTAACTATCCTGCTCACAGGTCTAGGATTAGGATCAAAACTAGTATCATCTCCATCCCAAAACCAGTTCCCAATAATGTCCTCCTCCTCCTCAGCCCTTGGCCTAGGCTTGCAGCTGACTCTGGCTGCAGGCTCTACCAACCCCACATCACAGGAGCTGGCACCAGTACCAGTTTCATCTTCATACTTAGCACTATGCCTATTACCGGCCTCTTCCCCATTCCAAAACCAGGAACCAATACTGGCCTCTTCCCCAGCCCAGAACCAGGAATCAGTACCAGCTTCATCTTTACATGTGGACCTGGACTGAGAACCAGCCTTAGCCACAGAGCAAATTCCAGACACCACAGTGGCCTCATTCTCAGCCCTGAGACTGAAGTCTGTATTGATTTCCCTTGACCTGACCCAGGACCTAGGCATAGCCTTAGACAGAACCTCATGCTCTGACAGGGCTCCTTCCTTCATCTCAGCAACAAACCTGTGCTTAGAAACTGCCTTCTTACTTACTATTGCTGCTGCTTCAGATCCTGCCTTTGCAATTGCCTTGGCCTGGGTGTTGGCTATAGGTATGACTATGCCAGTAGCCTCCCTCTCTGCTTCAGCTTCAGCCATTACACCAGCCCCTTTTTCAGTTTTAACTTGTGCTCCAGTCTCATTCTCAGCCCCAGTCATGTTTAAAGCCCAGTTATAGAGCCCTATCCAGTCTTTGACTTGGTTCTCAACGTGTCCCAGGTCAGAGTTTTAACACTTTCACTGGGTCAGGTCATAAACTTGGTAGCAAGAGTTAGAGTCAATTGTTTGTCCAATAGTCACACAGTCTCCTTTCCAAACACACAGTCTCTGTCACTGATATAGACAGAAAGCAGAGGCACACTCAGGCTGGAGGAGGATGATGGTACTTGTGGGAGACCTGTTGAGGGTGATGGTCTTCTGCCACTCCAAGGCTAACAGAGCTATCACTGGAGATGGACCTGAGGTAGAAGAAGGAAATGGGGCTTTGAGTATCTTCCAATTATATTGCTCTATGCACAATGAAAGACATTAGAGAATAGAAATTAACTGCAGAGTAGGACAAATGGATTAGTAGAAAACTCTGCTACCTCATTTTATCCCTTTCACACTCTCACCAATGTCCAACAACCCCCAGCCCAAGGGCTACCACACTCCTTTCTCTGCATCAAACAGGAACAGGGATGGTAGGAAAGCTTGCTGAAAAAGTACCCAGCCCCTCTAGACCAATGCTAATATATAGACCCTATAGGTCTATCCTGGCAGGCCTCATTCTCACACCAACCTTCACTAATCTGGTTCAATTTTCTCCTTCTTCCTTGCCTTCAGTGCTGACAAGCCCTACAGCAGACACACAGAAAGACCTATGGACAAAAATACAAAAGAGTTTGGAATTTTGAGTATTTGGTAGACAGACCTGTACTTGGTCTCTAAATCCAATACCTGCCTTTCCAAATCTAGAACCTTGGTTATATAACATTTCTGACTTCTTTGGTCCTCCCTCTCACGGCTTTCCTCCCCATTTACTACCTCAATAGCTACCAATTACCCTACAGAAATAATCCTGGTTCACCCCACCCAATTTCCTATACACAAATATGTAAAGGGCAAAGGTGTCTGGAAAGTTGGAAGACAATGGCTCCAAGATCTGATCTGATCTCACCCTCTTGCCAACAGCCAACCCGCCAACCTCAATCAACAGAGGTATTCACGCTCACACCTACTGTGGATCCAAATTAATAATTTTTGTTCTCCTTCTTAATTAACTTCCAAGTGAACAGCTACCTACATATCTCTACAGGAACCTAGAAAGGGAAAGACCTATTTATAGAGAAAAAGACAGAGAAAAGGAAACAGAAGAGAATGAGGGATTAGCAGATGGCCCAACAACCATGACAAGGGTTGTAACATTTACCTTTGTATATTCAAAAACAAGTTAAATGTTTCCCACCTGTATGCTCCTCCCACATCATTCCTCAACCATACCCCAACACTTGTAGCCTATCCAAATAACCCTCCCTCCAACCCTAAAGTAAGTAGTTTTTCTTGCAGAGGCCACACCTCTTTCCCTGAACAACACTATGAGGTGCAGGAGTGGAGAGTAGTATATGGATGACTGTATTTAGAAAGCATATAGGGAAGATAATGAGAACTATTATTTCAACTCTATCTTTGTGTGCCCTCTTCTCTTTCCCATGTACCTTATAATTAGAACCCACCTCATTTTCCACCTATGCCAGATTTCCTCAGGAGATGTTAAAGTTCCCACAAAAGAAGAATCTTCCTCTTGGAGAAGTGTCACGTCCTACAAAAAGATGAAGGTCATTCAGCAAAACACCAAGAGATTATGTTCACAACAGTAGTAAAATAGGTTAATGGACAGATTCCCAGAATTCAGGTTCTAACACCCCTTTTACCAGAATCAGGAATGAAGTAGATAAACATCTTTCAATTCTCAAAGTTCCTCAGACATCTACCATTAGGAAGTCTACAACATCATCTGTGGTGCTACTTCTACACGAAAGTGAAAGGGGCTGTGAGGTGTGGCTGGAGTTTGGGATCCCAAAATTAGAAATTGGAGAAGCAGATTTACTTCAAAAGTTCTAAATTGGCCCGAGAAAGCTTTCCCCGCTACTCTGAATCACCAGTTCTACACATGAACATACTACTTAAAATTGGCTGGGATGTAGCAAGAAAAAGGTGGATTAATACCACACTATTTATTGCACAGACTATTCCTGTGAAAGTCACCCAGTACTTGCCCTGTCCCTCTGTTAGCTCTAAACTGGGCGCAGGGATCTAAACATGAAGGCAATAAAACAATGTTGTATTAAGAGGTGGATGAACATCATTTCGATTTTGCTTAGTTCACCCACCCACAAGTTCCCCTTCTGTGGGGTCCACAAGACCCACCGCGTGGACAGGAGACTGGTTGAGAAGACTTTTAGATGACAAAATCATATATGAATACCAGTGTCTACTGTTTTGCGCTGGCTAGTGCTTATAATTTGATTTGAGCCCTAAGTGTGTGCCCTGTTATTTTTTCCTTTGGCAGTTGAATATTGAATTCGAAGATTAAGAAACGGGGCCCTGGGCTGGAAGAAAAGCACCCAAGATGCGGGGCCCAACAGGCCCCTCTCAAGAATCAGGGCCCGGAGTGGCAAACGCGACCCTCCTCGGCCGACTCCGCGCAAGGCTCTGACGCCAACCCCCGCCCCCGGCGGCCTCCCCCTGCGCCCCCACCCCCAGGGCCTCTCCGCCATTGCTCCCGCAGCAGCCTCTCCGCAGCCCTCTCCCAGCATAGGGGGCGGGGCGAGGGCGCATGGAAGCCTGGCTGGGGAGCCGGGAGCGCGGTTGCTTTCCAGAGGCCCCGGGAGTGTCTCTGACCACCCCTCCGCCCTCGGCCCGGGCCTCGTCGATCTCCGCATCCTCAGCGTCAGGGCTTCCCGGGCGCTGCGCACCTCTCTCGGAGGCCGGCCCGGCCCGCCGCCTCTCCTCCTTGCCAGGCTGCCAGGCCTCGAGGGGCAGACCGTCAGCGGTCAACAGTGGCGACCACCTCTCCGCCCCCGTCCGCTTCGCCCCCACTTGCCTTTACTGGCCCAGGGCCCAGCTCGTCGGCCTCCCCTTCCTCTCGGAGCGCCTCACGCGGAGTCCCACCGCTCTCCGTGCGCGGTCAGAATCGCAGAGGCGCTCCCGCCCCCCACGCTGCGGCACCAAACCCGGCAGGGGCTGCGCAGGAGTGCGACGCGAAAGGCTCGCGGCGAGGGTGTCGGGAAGGGGGCGGAGGGATACTGCACGAATGGGCTCGACGCCCCCTCCCAGGCCCACTGTAGTTCCGACCCAGAGGTGGGCGGGGCCGAGAGGAGGCCCAGCCTGGTGGAGGCGGGTTAGCGCCAGGATGCCGCAGTCTACGCGGCCCCTTACGTGGCGACCACAGCCACGCTGCTGGCACTGGGATACTGTACGCGGAATGGAGGGCGGCTGGGGGTGGGGGCAGGATCAGGAGGTCGGGAAGAGCCGTGCGGGAGGGAGCAGCGGATGAACACCAAAACTCCGCTTGTTGTGTGTTGTAGGAAGGGTGTGTGTGTGTGTGTGTGTGTGTGTGT
>JAKSZT010054490.1:263710-298062 GCA_026826555.1 Tolypeutes matacus | reverse complement strand
CCATGAAGGCCTCCCCACTGCCCTGCTTCTTAAAAAAGGCAGAGCTAGACCTCTAACTCCGGGAAACAAACCATTCCTGTCTGCTCCAAGTGTCATTCTTTCTGCCACACTGCTTTTTTCTCATTATTCGAAAGGGTAAGTCGCCTTGGAATTATGGGGTCACCAGTTGCCCAAGAAATGGGCCTTTCCGTGTCAGGACCCGCACGGGATCGTACAGTCTTCTCTGTCATCCCTAGTTTCAGGCACCAGGCACAGCCTGTCCTGGCTCCTCTTCTAATGAGCTGTTGTTAAGAAAGGGGACCAGTATCCACACACTTCTTGAAGATACTAGCTGCTCCCCTTCACTCCTCCTTTTCTCTTACCCTTATATGCTGCATAAGGAATGCATATGCTCTTTTCTACTGAGTATATAATATATTTGTCTATCCCTTTGAGGCAGTGGGATTGTCTTATCCTTGTTCCTCTATAGTTAATGTGCTTTTTTATTCCTCTGGCTTCTTTCAAGATTTTCTCTTTGGCTTTAGTTTTATGCATTTTGAATATGATATGCTTAGGTGTATACTTTTTGGTATTCATCCTGCTTGGTGTTCTCTGAGCTTCCTGGATTTGTCTATTGTTTGTTGTCTGTCATAAATTTTGGAAAATTCTCAGCCATTTTTTAAAAATATTTATTTATTTCTCCCCCCACATTGTTATGCACTCGCTGTCTGCTCTCTGTGTCCATTCACTTCGTGTTCTGTGTCTGCTTATCTTCTCTTTAGGTGGCACCAGGAACCAATCCTGGGACCTTCCAGAGTGGGAAAAAGGCGCTCAATCTCTTTCACCACCTCAGCTCCCTGGTCTGCTGTGTCTCTCATTGTCTCTCTTCTGTGTCTCTTTTTGTTACGTCATCTTGCTGCGCCAGCTTTCTGCGCGGGCCAGCACTCCGTGCAGGCCAGCACTCCTCCACATGGACCAGCTTTCCACTTGGGCCAGCTCTCCGCACGTGCCAGCTTGTCTTTCACCAGGAGGCCCCAGGAATCGACCCCTGGACCTCTTGTATGGTAGACGGGAGCCCAATTGCTTGAGCCACATCCGCTTCCCTCGGCCATTTTTTCTTGAATTATTTCTTCTGCTCCATTCTGTTTCCTCTCCTTATGGTATTTAAATTATGCCTATGCTGTACCACAGTCTTTGAATGTTCTGGATTTTTTAAATTCTTTTTTTTCTCTTTATATTTCACTTTGGGAAATTTCTATTGACCTATCTTCAGGCTCACTGATTCTTTCCTCAGCTGTATCCAGACTACTGATGAGCCCATCAAATGCATTCATATTTTTTGTTAGTGTTTTTGCTTTCTACCATTTTCTTTTGATTCTCTGCCTACATTACCTATCTTTTCCTTCATGTTATATAGTTTTTCTACTAGAACCCTTAATATTAATCACAATTGTTTTAAATTATGTATGATAATTCTAAAATGTATATCATATCTGAGTCCAGTTCTGATGCTTGCTTTGTATCTTCAGGCTTTTTTTCCTGCCTTTTAGCATGTCTTGTCATTTTGTGTTGAAAGCTGGATATGATGTATTGGGTAACAGGATCAGAGGTAAATACATCTTTAATGTGAATTTTTGTGTTAATTTGGCTAATTTGCCTCTGTAATACACTGTTATACTGGAGCTTTGTTGGCACAGCAGTAAGGTGTGGGGGAGGGACAGTATATGATTAAATTCTAGTTCTAGTGGGCCTCTGATCCTGAGATTAGTAAGTGTTGTGACCTTCACAAGTGTTTCTTTGCTTTTTTCTCCCCTTATATGAGACATAAGGCTAGAGGCAGCTGGAGTGGGAGGAATGCTCATCCTTCAGCTTGCATAAACCTTTGGTAAAGTGTTTTCCACTGAAGAGCAGGTCTTTGTTTTGGAGGTTCTGGTTGTATTTCACAAGGAGTATTCTTCCTTTCTCACTGCCAAAGTTAAGAAAGGATATTTCTTGGATCTTTACTGCGAGAATATGGTGGGGTTCCTGGAGGTAATGCCAAGTAAAGTGTGAGGGCCCCCTTAAGACTGCTAGCCCCCAGGAGTTTCAAGGCCCCATGCTTGTCCGAACTCAGCCTCCAACAATTCACCAAAAGCAGCATTTAAGTGACCCTACCACTTTATGGCGCCAAAGGAGAATTTAAGGAGAAGTTGGCTGTGACTCTGCGAATTTGCCTGTTTCTCCAAAATTTGGAGAGGTGGGTTACCCTGTGACCTCAGTTCCGATGGGTCCCAGAAAAGTCATTGATTTTAAGTTTGCTCAAGCTTTTTTCTTACTGTAAGGGTGAGAGCGACAACTTCCAAGCCCTTTTCATGTCAGAGCTGAAACCAAGAACTCCAGCTTATGGGTTTTAACAGGGTAGTAAAGACCAATGAACATAGCTTCTGTTCTTTCAATTGAAGTTCAAACCGGGTATTCAAATTGCCCTTAAAGAGTTCTGGGGCAGAGTGGGCCGGCGGGGGAGCTGGGAGACCCACGGGCGGCCAGTGGCCCCTGCTGTGGGGATACCCAGAACATTCGCCGCGACTGCCCACGCCCTGGTACAGGCCCAGAGGCAGCGGCGAAACCCTGCCTTCCCCTTCCCCCCATGATATCCTGTTGGAGGCGGCGGGCTTTCTGAGCCTGGACCCCACAGCCGCCCTGTTTCCTTGTCCAAACCTACCAGGCAGGGAAAAATGGCGGCTACAAACGCCACCGCGGAGGGTCATTTGGGGCCTCGAGGGCCCTTAGAAGGCATGTTTGAGTGGATGCAAGCTCGGCTGTCTTTGAAAGCCATGAAGCCGTGCAGATCCGGGCCCTGGGGTGACCGCTCCCTCCCAGTTGTATGAGATGCCACCTCATCCCGACAGCGACGGACAAAGGCCTGAACAGACCTGGAAGGTGAGGTAAGTCCTGTACTACGACGGGTGGAACGGGCCAGCGGGAGGTTAGTCATCGTTCTACCAGACCTTGCTTGATATTGGAAGAGAGAAATAGTAGAATAACGTAACAACATTTGACCATAAGAAGGGCCCACCACCCTTTGGGAAGATTTACTGGCCGTTTATGGAAGGCCTGTGTATATAATGTGGAAAAGCTGCTCTCAACTTTACTCCCAACCTTTTAAAAGAAAACTTTTGCTACATCTAGGCTTTCTAGATGGAAAGAGGTTGCCGACATAAGTAGAGTTGGAAAATCACAAGTCTTGTAATGTCCATTTGTTTTTAAAAAGTCATGGAAAATAAATTTCTTCTGGAAATGACTTTGAGATAGAATTTAGACTGCCTCTGGAAGCGACACTTGGAGTGACACACATCCACGCTTGTTTCGTGGGTCAGAGGACAAGGAACCAGAAGGCTTAGAAGAGGAAGACAAGAAGGTTCTATACCAAATTGGTCATATTTAGAAGATATTCTCATAACTGTAATTCTGTGTGTACATTTTATTCCTTACTACTCTTATAGAGTTGAAAATGCTACGTATTTTTTGAAATACCTCTTCTTCCTAGATATTCTGAAGTGCCTGACATGGTAAAAGTAGAGGTAGAAAAAGAACACATTTTGTAAATGTTTTTTGTTAAAACTCATATGAAGTATTGTGTGTGTGTGGGGGGGGTTGGAATGGCCAAACCACCTCTCTGAGTAGTACACATTTTGTGCACTGGTTTTGGGGAGAAGGGAGAAGCAAGTGCAAAGGGCTCTATGCCAGCCTGTTTATAATGAGGCAAGATTAACCATTGCCCCTATGTTCTTGCATGTGCTGTTACTTCTCTGTGTATATAGTATATATAATGGACAAACGCGTCCTAATTTACAACATCTAGTTTTCCAGATGTTAAAGAAGTTGCCAGTGATGACAAAAATAGTAAACTAATACATTTTGTACATTTTGTGTAAAAATTCCTAGGAAAGATTGTCTTCTGAAAATTTGAGCATTAGAGCCCACAGGTTTGGTGGAGGAGGGAAGGGTTCTAGACCAGAATGTTCATATTTAGAAGACATTATCAGGTTATAACTCCTGTTACATGTGTGCAGTTTATTCAAAACTGTTCTTTATATAGTGGACAAACTAAATTCTTATTTGAAACATCTAGTCAGTCTAGATGTTTGGAATTGCACGAAGTATGTTAAACATAGAAGTAGTAAAATATTACTTTGTAAATGTTGTTTTGCTCAAATTCAAAAAAATATTGCTCAAATATAAGAAATATTGTGTTTTGGAAATGGGATTGTTAAATCATCTCTGTGAGCAGCATACTACAGTCTATGTATTAGTTCAGTTGTTTGGAGGAGGTGGGAGGGAATCAATTGCAAAAGGTAATAATAATATGCTAGTGTGTTCATAGTTGGACAATGTCAGACCAAAACTTTTTCTGTATGTTCTATGTGTTTTGTTTGACTGTATATGGTGTTTATAGTAAATAAATAAGTCCTTATTTTGCAACATCTACATGTTAAAGAGGTTGCCAGTGTATAACAAAATAGAGTTAGTAAAATTAGCATGCTTTGTATACTTTGTGTTGAAATTCATTGGAAAGCTTGTTTTCTGTAAATAACTTTTGGGTATGAATTTGTTCAACCACCTCTAAGCATTACACTGGTCTATACTTGTCCAATGAACTGGAGGTGGAGATAAAAAGAGAGGAGGGAATGGTTTGAGGCCAAGATAGTCATGTTTAGGAGACACCTCAAATTATATCCATTGTTATGTTTGTGCAGTTTTATTTAACAATACTATGTATATAGTGGACAAATAAGTTCTCATTTGAAATACCTAGTCTTTCGAAATGTTTTAGAAGTGCTTAATGTGTTTAAAAATAGAGGTAGTAGAGTAACACTGTAAATAGCTTTTAAAAATTGGCAGGAAATATTGTCTTTGGAAATGGAATTGTTAAACCACCTGTGAACAGTGTACTCTTGTACTTGTTCATTGGTTTGAAGGAGGTGGGAGGGAAGAAATTGCAAAAGGAGTTTTGCTAGTGTGTACTAGAAAACTTCTGATCATCCATTTCCCTGTATATTAAGTGTATTCATTCAACTTTGCTGTACTGTATATATTGTGTATACACTGGACAAATGAGTGCTAATTTTATAATATCGAGTCTCTAGATATTAAAGAGATTGCTAATGTATGACAAAAGTAGAGTTAGCAAACTAATAACATTTTGTACACTTTGTGTTAAAATTCATAGAGAGGCTGTCTTCTGAAAATGACTTCTGGAAATTAAATTGTAAAACCACATCTAAGTGACACATGTGCCTTTAACTCATCCACTGGGTTTGTGGTGGAGAGAAGGAATTAGGAGAAATGAAGGGCATTAGACCAGAATATTTCTATTTAGAACACACTCAGATATAATCATTGTTACATGTGTATAATTTATTCAACACTACTGTGTATATAGTGGACAAACTGAAGTCCTTATTTGAAACACCTAGTCTTTCTAGATGCATAGAAGTGCACAAGGTATGTTAAAAGTAGAGATAGTAAAACAACACATTTTGTAGATATCATTTTGTTAAAATTCACATGAAATATCATTTGGAAATGGAATGGTCAAACCACCTCCAGAGCTGTACATAATTATGTTTGTTTGTGCTGTTTCAGGGAGGAGGGAGAAGGAAGTGCCAAGGGCTCTATGCTAGTAAGTCTATAGTAAGGCAAGATAAACCATCACCTATATGTTCTGTGCATTTTGTTTTACTTTGCTGTGTATATAGTATATATAATGGACATATGAGTCCTAATTTTATATCATCTAGTCTTTCTAGATGTTAAAGTGGTTGCCAGTGTATGACATAAGTAGAGTTAGTAAACTAACACATTTTGTACATTTAGTGTTAAAATGAATAGGGAAGACTTTGTTCTGAAAACAACAGAATTTTACTTGTGTAAGCAAATTTGTTAAAATTCTCCTCTAAATATTGCAGGTGCAACCACTGGTTTGATACTGGTGAGAAGGGGAAGGGTTCTAGACCAGAATGCTCCTATTTAGAAGACACTTTCAGATTATATCCTTTCTTACATGTGTGTGGTTTATTCAATGCTACCATGTATATCGTGGACAAACTTAAGTTCTTATTTGAAACATCTAGTCTTTCTAGATGCTTAGAAGTATATAATATATGTTAACAGTAGAAAGTGTAAAATAATACTTTAAATATTTTTTTGTTACTACATAGGAATGGCTGTATTTGGGGAATGGAATTGTTAAACTAGATGTATTGGAGCAGTATGCTGACAAGGTGGTGGTGGGGGCAAGGAAAGAAGTGCAGAGGGAAGGACTCTTTGCCCAAAGTTGTTAGACAAATTCAGATTGTCTGACCATTGTTCTATATAGGAATTTTAGGTATTGTTGTGTATTAGAGGACAAGTCCTAATGTTCAAAGTATGTTAAAAAAATAAAGGTAGTAAAATAATCCTTACACAGAGGTCCAACTGTCTTCTGAGAGTGACCTTTGTTAATCCATCTCTTGGAGCTAGACGTAGTTCTGTATTTAGTCATTGAAATGGAAGAGGAAGAAGAGGAAGGGTAAAGGGAAGGGCTCTTTGCTAGTAGCTCTATATACAGAAGACAGTTTTACATGATAACCATAGTTCTATATGTTCATGTTTTTGGAAAATACCTGTGCTTATTGCAGATTAGTTTCATTCTTTATTTCAAAATAGGTTTATTTCTAAACTGTTTAGATATCTTGAGGTGACACTATATGATAAACAGTAGAGCTAGTGAATTAGTGAATTTGTAAATATCTTTTTGTTAAATTAATGGAAAGAAGCATCTTTGACATGGAATTGTTAATCACCTCTAAGTGGTATGCATCAGGACTTGTTCATTAAGTTGGCTGCAGAGGGGCAGAAGGAAGTGCAGGGGGAGAGACGTATGCAGATATGTTTATATTTCCTTTTCGATGCTAACCATTGATGTATGTGCACATCTCTTGGCTGTACCGTAGGAAAACACTGTTAAATAATTAATTGGAAACATACCTCCTGGCGAGTGAATTCTCTTAGAAGCATTATACTCAATGTACTCTCTTGCTTTGTGTCTCATTTTAAATTGAGCATTAAGGGCATGCAGTATTTGTAACTCTGCCAATATCTATAGAGGCCTGTTGCCATTTTTGTCTTTTATGAAATTTTTGTCCCCAAGAAAGGCAGGAATACATTGTTCCTTTCATTGAGTTCGTTGGTGTTTTGTATTCTTAGTTATCAAAATACTCATGGCTTTGGGATTTGACTTGGTAAATATTCATGATATGTGAAAAAGCATGATACATTCTATGTGATTTCAACAACATTAAAATGTATGCTTGGTTGTGTGTATACTTACACAGGACCTAAAAGGATATGCCAAAATGGAAATTGCTTGTGATTCTGGATGACTTTTGTGTTCTTTGCTTTTTGTTTTTCAGTTTCCTATATTGTACAATTAACTTAAAAGTTTGAGAGATTTCTGGGATGATGGGGGATTAGAGAGGCAAAGGTATGAATTCTCTCCCAGAAAAAAAAAGCACTAGAGGACAGGCAGAGACTGTCTGGAGAGCTGCTCTGGGGTTCAGGACACCAGGAGAAGGTGAGACACCACCAAGAAGAGACAGGGGCAAAGGAAAGGAGTCTCAGTTGCCTAAAAATCCCATGAGTAAAGCTGCAGAAGCAGCAGCTGTCACCCATCCCCCCACCTTGGAGCAAACTAAAATCTGCAGACTGCAGCAGCTGTGGACTTCAGTGGCTGCGGACTGAAGAGGTTGCATGAGTCCTCTTCCCCCAGAAAGGGGAGAGGGAGGGACACAGCATACAGCAAATTCAGATTTTGGCCAGTGTGCTTGGTCTGCTAGGGGTTGCAAACTTCCTGGCCAAGACATTGTTTGCCCTGAGAGCCTGCAGGGAGCTAAAGATAATTTGCCTTTTCAAACACCCTCCCAACTGCCCGTGGCTGGTTGCTGAGGATGCAGAAGGAGGGAGGGTGCGGCTAGCCAAAGATGGAAAACAGCTTCTAAGAAAGTTTGTGAGGCTTGGCCAACACTAAGAACACTGCTTCTGTACCACCTGAGGAGTTACATTGAATGCATCCCCCCTAGCACCTGGGATCTGAGCTGTGAATTCTGCAAAATAACTTCAAATAATAGTAAAAGATGCAATCAGGTGCCTTTACTGCCCCCCTTTCCAAGGCCCTTGGAAATTGGCCTGCACCCCATTACTGGGTCCTTAGACCTGGTTTGAGCAGTTAAACACAGACAATCTTAAATATCAAGAACAAGTTGAGCCAAGAGTCAGGAACAGTAGTAACACACAGCTACTCATCATAAATCCCTAGGCACGAGAGAGAAACTGAAGAGCAGAGTAAACTCAGCATCAGAATCGGATGCCTAGACATCAGGGAAAAAAATTACAAGCCATACTAAGAAAATGGAAGATATGACTCAGGCAAAGGAACAAATCAAAGCTCCAGACAAGAAACAGCCCTTGAAACAATTAATCAATGAAGTTCATAAAAATCTCCTAAATCAAATCAGGGAGTTGAAAGGCAACATGGATAAAGTAGTAAAAGACATTGGGAAGACACTGGGTGACCAAAAAGAAAATTTTGAAATCTTGGATAGAAAATTAACAGCTTATGAGAATGAAACATACAAGTGAGATTAAAAATACAGTAGAGGTACACAACAGCTGATTTGAAATCATGGAAGAAAGAATCAGTAATGTAGAGGAAAGAACAACTGAAATTGAAAAGAGTGAAGAACAGAGAGAGAAAAAGATGGAAAAAATTGAGCAGGTGCTCAGGGAGTTGAATGACAACAAGAAGCACACCAAGATACGTGTTACAGAGTTCCAGAAGGAGAAGAGAAGGGAAAGGGAGCAAAAATAGTATTTGAGGAAATAATGGCCCAAAATTTCCCAACTCTCATGAAAGACATGAATATATATGTCCAGGAAGCACAGTGTACTTCAATTAGAATTAACTGAGAGAGACTACCCCAAGACACCTAATATTCAGAATGCCAAATGCCAAAGATAAAGAGAAAATTCTGAAAGCAGCAAGGGAAAAGCAAAACATTACATATAAGGGACACACAATAAGACTTAATGCTGGTTTCTCTTCAGAAACCATGGAGTCAAGAAGGCAGTGTATGATATAATTGAGGTACTGAAAGAGAAAAACTGCCAGCCAATAATTCTTTATCTGGCAAAACTGTCCTTCAGATATGATGGTGAGTTGAAAATATTCACAGATAAACAGGAACTGAGAGAGTTTGTAAAAAATAATCCAGCTCTGCAGGAAACATTAAATGGAGTTCTGCAACCAGAAAAGAAAAGAGAAGAGCAAGAGGCTTGAAGGAGAGTGTAGAAGTGAAGACTATCAGAAAGGGTAAGCAAAAAGATAAAAAGACAAAAATAAGACATATGTAAGCCAAAGGATAAAATGGTTGAAGTAAATAGCGCTTGTAAAGTAATAATGCTGAATAATAATGTAACAACTGGAGAAACTAGAAAAAGAATGGCAAACCAATCCCACACAAGCAGAAAGAAAGAAATAACAAGATTGGAGCAGAAATGAATGAAATTGAGAACAAAAAACCCGAAAAAAAAATTTTAAAAAACCTAGTTCTTGGAGAAAATCTCTAGAATTGACAAACCCTTAGCTAGACTAACAAAGAAAAAAAGAGAGAAGATGTAAATACATAAAATAAGAAATGAGGAAGGGGATATCACCATTCACCCCACAGAAATAAAGCGTATCATAAGGAGATAGTTTAAAAGATTATATGCCAACAAGAAGGATAATTTAGAGGAAATGGACAAATTCCTAGAAACACAAAAGCAGCCAACATTATCAAAAGAAGAAATTGATGAACTCGACAGACCAATAAGGTGTAACGAGATAGAATTAGTCATCAAAAGCCTCCCAACTACGAAGAGCCCAGGACCAGACAACTTCACAGGTGAATTCTACCAAACATTCCAGAAAGAACTAACACCAATCCTGCTTAAACTCTTCCAAAAAACAGAACTAGTGGGAACATTGCCTAACTCATTTTATGATGCCAACATCACCCTAATACCAAAGCTAAAGAAACACACCACAAGAAAAGAAAATTATAGGCCAATATCTCTAATGAACCTAGATGCTAAAATCCTCAACAAAATACTTGCTAACGTGATGGAGTTTCAATTAAAGGCCATGACTACTGGCAGAAAGCAGGTCACCTTGGAATGTAATAAACAAGCTCTCAAGTCTCAAGCTAATAGGAGCTGGGTGGGGAAACATCCTGAGACAATGCCTGTGAGTTGCAGAAATGTAAAAGAGCTGAGGCATTGACCTTTAAGACTTGCTAATTTCAACCTTTAAGACTTGTTGATTTCAGCAAAATGTAACTGTTAAGTATCTATTACCCTTGCACATGCTCACAGGTATTTTCTTTGTTCTAAAGCCAAATAAAAGCCACACTTTATGAGGTGGCTGGGGTCTTCTCTCCATATCGGACGGAGAGGCTCCTGATCCCAATTTTTCTTCTCTTTGTCTTATTCTTTCTTTCTCATCCACGGCACCGTTTTCACAGACGCAGTTCCTGACGGGCAACACTAACGGTATTCCACAACACATCAAACGAATTATACACCATGACCAAGGTGTATACCAGGGTTTCATCCCTGGTATGCAAGGATGGTACAACATAAGAAAATCAAACTATGTGTATTAGTCAGCCAAAGGGGTGCTAATGTGAAATACCAAAAATGGGCTGGTCTTTATAAAGGGTATTTATTTGGGGTAGAAGTCCACAGATACCAGGCCATAAAGCATTAAGTTTCTTCTCTCACCAAAGTCCATTGCCTTGTGTTGGAGCAAGACAGCTCCCGATGTTTGCCAGGGTTCAGGCTTCTTGGGTTCCTCTCTTCCCAGGCCTGTGTTTCTCTCCGGGCTTAGCTCTTCTGGTTCTTCCACAAGGTTAGCTGTAGACTATCAGGCAAACGGCTCACTTCTCTTCTCCTGGGGCCTTCTCTCTAACATCAAAACTGCTTCTCAAAAACTGCCTCAACTCTGTTCTTCGCCTTGCCTTTTATATTCGATTCCACCACCCACCAAGGGGTGGGGCTCAATGCCCTACTGACGTGGCCCAGTCAATGCCCTAATCATAACTTAATCATGCCCAGATTAACAGATCAGTTTACAAGCATGATCCAATTATATTTTTGGAATTCATAATTACATCAAATGGCCAAACGGCTGCACTATGCAATACACCACATAAACAGATTGAAAGAAAAAAAACCACATGATCATCTCTATAGATGCAGAAAAAGCATTCGACAAAATATAGCAACATTTCCTGATAAAAACACTACCAAAGATAAGAATAGAATGAATTTCCTCAACATGATAAAGGGTATATATGAAAAACCCAAAGTTGACATCATATTCAATGGTGAAATCCTAAAATCTTTCCCTTTAAGATCGAGAACAAGACAAGGATGCCCACTTTCATCACCTCTATTTAACATTGTGTTAGAAGTACTAGCTTGAATACTTAGGCAAGAAAGTAAAAATTTCACTATTTGCAGATAACATCATCCTATACATAGAAGGCCCTGAGAAATCTACAACAAAGCTTGTAGAGCTTATAAATTAGTTCAGTAAAGTCACAGGTTATAAGATCAATGGGCAAAAATCAGTAGCATTTCTGTACACCAATAATGAGCAATCTGAGGAGGAAATCAAGAAAAAAAATCCCATTTACAATAGCAACTAAAAGAAATAGTAATCAATTTAACTAAAGATGTAAATGACTTGTTTGCAGACTACTACACAACACTGTTAAAGGAAATCAAATAAGACTTAAATAAATGGAAGAATATTCCCTGTTCATGGATAGGAAGACTAAATATCATTAAGATGTCTATCCTACCCATAATGATCTACAGATTTAATGGAATCCCAATAAAAATCACCACAACATTTTTACTGAATTGGCAAAACTAACTATGAAATTTATTTGGAAGGGCAAGCGGCCCCAATAGCCAAAGACATATTTGAAAAGAAAAATGAAATTGGAGGAATCACACTACCTGACTTCAAAACATACTACAAAGCTACAGTGATCAAAACTGCATGGTATTGGGACAAGGATAGATATACTGGCCAATGGAACCAAAATGAGAGTTCTGATATAGATGCTCGCATAATATAGTCAACTGATATTCAACAAGGAGAGAACGGCCTCTTCAAAAACTGGTACTTGGGGAGCTGGCTATCCCTATCCAAAAGAATGAAAGAGGAACACTATCTCACACTTTACACAAAAATTAACTCAAGATGGATCAAAGATCTAAATGTAAGAGCCAAGACCATAAAGATCGTGGAAGATAATCTGTGGAAGCATCTACAGGATCTTGTATTAGGAAATGGTTTCATGAACTTTACACCAAAAGCACGAGCAATGAAAGAAAAAATAGATAAATGGGACCTCCTCAAAATTAAAAAGTTTTGCACTTCAAAGGAGTTTGTCAAGAAAATGAAAAGGCAGCCTATTCAATGAGAAAAACTATTTGGTATCCATATATCTGATAGGGTCCTAATAGCCAGCATATATAAAGAAATCCTATACCTCGAAAATAAAAAAGACAACACATTTTAAAGATGGGCAAGTGATTTTAACAGACACTCCTCCAGAGAAGAAATACAAATGGCTAAAAAGCACATGAAAAGATGCTCAACATCACTAGCTATTAGGGAAATGCAAATCAAAACTACAATGAGATACCATCTTATACCCATTAGACTGGCAGCTATTAAAAAAAAAAAACAGAAGATACAAGTGTTGAAGAGGAGGTGGAGGAATGGGAACCCTCAACCACTGCTGTTGGTAATGTAGAATGGTGCAGCCACTGTGGAGGACAGTTTAGCAGTTCCTCAGAAAACTAGCTATAGAACTGCCATACAAGCCAGCAATTCCACTGCTGGGTATATACCCAGAAGATCTGAAAAGCAAGGACGTCAACAAATATATGCACACCAATGTTCATAGCAGCATTATTCACTATTGCCAAAACTTGGAATCAACCCAAATGCCCTTCAACAGATGAATGGATAAATTGTGTATATACATATAATGGAATATTACTCAGCTGTAAGAAGTAATACAGTATTAACACATGGGATAACATAGATGAATCTTGAGTACCTTATGTTGAGTGAAGCAAGCCAGGCACTGAAGGACAAATATTACATAGCCTCAGTGATATGAATTAAGCAAATTGAGCAGGCTCACAGAGCTAGAGTCTGGAAGATAGGTTTACAGGAAATAGAAAGTGAGAAGCAGATTGTGAGCCAGTGCCCATATGGGCAAAATCTATAAGGAGGAAGTGTGTAGTTGTACAGTTGAGGGCCATTACAGTGGTGTAATGCTACTTTCAGGTTAGGCGGTGCTGGTTTGTCAGGGGGGTGTGTTGGACTATCCATGGAACTGGGGGGGGAGTGTTGGGAGAGGGAGCAGGTGAACACTGGGGATTGGCTGGTACATGGTTGAAACTACAATGTTGGGAATGTTCTTTTGGCAATATGGCAAATGAGGGTTCCTGGTTTGAGGTGTTGGATGTGGGGGGCATTCGGGACAGGGCGCACCTGGGCCAGGCTTCTAGGGAGTGTGTGAGTGTTCATCTTGCCATAGTGTGTTTTATCAGTGGGTGGATACCTACATAATGAGTGGAAAGGTGGTGGACTCCCATCCTAGGGAGGCCCGCTATGTTCTCAAATAGAAGGGCAGGCATCCTCAAGAGCATGGGTAGTGCCTAATAGGGGAGGGCAGACCAGTGTGTCAAGCCCTCAGTGTTGTTCCAAGTAACTATGAATTTTCCCTTCAAGGAGTGAAGTCTAGTGGTTGCTGTGGGTCCCAAGAGGGGTGGGGGGGGAGGAATAGAATAGATGGAACAGGGGGCATTTGGGGGCCAATGGAAGTATTCTACATGATCTTGCTATGATGGATACAGGCCATGTTGAATTGCATCAAAGTTTATAAAAGTGTGTGGTACAGAGTGTAAACCATAATATAAATCATTTACCATTGTTTGTAGCTATGATTCAATATTTGTAAATCAGTTGTAACAAATGTGCCAACCATATATAAAATGCTATTAATAGAGGAAGGGGGAAAAGGCAAGGATGTTGGGTATATGGGAGCCCCTGTATTCAGTATGTGACTTTTCTGTAACCTAAAACTTCTTTGAGGACAAAATGAAAAAAAAAATTTTTTTTTAAGTAAGACACAGGGGTAATAAATGGAAGACAACGTTAGTACATATAGGACAACAGATCTTACAGTGATGAACGGAAAATGTTGAAAAAATTTTTAATATTTTTAATTATTTTTATTATCCCAAATTTTTATTAAAAATATATTTTTAATTTTATATCTTATTTTTAAAACTATCATTATTATTTCAATTTCTTATTAATCATATTTGGCTAGTTTGTTGGCTTCATTTCTGAAGAAGTTTTGGATCACAGAAGGGTTATAACTGTGGCAGGAGAGGATCATTGGGAAGGCTGTCACCTGTACAGAAATGGGGGATACATGGGAGGAAGCTCACCTGGGAATACATATAAGGCATATAAATGTGTTCAGATGTTCATGGGGCACTGTCACGGTGGGTGGAGATTCACATAATAACTGAAGGAATTTCAAATTCCCATCCTGGGGAGCTCTGCCACATTCTCTAATAGAGCAGCAAGAATCTCCCCAGTACAGAGGCAGTGACTAGTGAAGGAGGATGGTCCATTGATGGGCCCTTGATATTGATGACTGTGCATATGAACCTTAACTTTTGAAATTGAAACTTAGCCTGGTATTATAGGGTGCTTAAGAGTTGCCTCCTGGGAGGCTCCTTGTTGCTCAGATGTGGCCTCTAAGTCAAACTCAGCATATAAATACATTCTCTTCCCCCCAGCGTGGGACATGACTCCCAGGAATGAGCCTCCCTGGTACCGAGGGATTACTACCAAGCACCAACTAGCAATGCAACTGGATAAAGACCTTGACCAAAAGGGGGAAAAGGTAAAGACAAATGAGTTTATATGGCTAAGAGACTTCAAAGTGATTTAGGAGGTCATTCCAGAGTAATGCTTATTCATGTCTCAGCAGGATATCTGTGACTGCCAAAGTAGATACTACCCCAAATAGCAGGGCTCCTGAGGGCTCTGGAGACATCCAGATACTATAGTCAGGGCAGACACCTTAGGAGTTTGGTGCCTTGCCAGTGGATCCTACTTTGGAATTTATGCTCCAAAATGACAGAGTTGGTCTCAGGTGTGGTTTCCTACACTTGGCTCTTCTGTCCTTCTATTTGAACCTATAATTAGTACTAGAGTTGGTAGATGTACATCCAAGAGACTTAAATCTTTGGGCTGTCCATATGCCAGCTGGGCCCAGAACTTCAACGGGGTGCAACACCTACTCTCCAGTTCATTGGTGTCACCCAGGACAACTAACATGGAGGTGATGATGGACAACTTCCATACCAAGGAACTGAGCGAGTCTATAACCAGAAGCAAGAGGGTCCCATCCATTGGCCCCATGAGATCGCAGCCCCCTCTCAGTTAGAGGTGGAGTGGACATCACTATCCCAGAATCCTCAGGATTGGGGAATGAACTATGGACTAAAGTAGACTTACTGGTATTCTCCTATAGACTTATTGTGATTCTAGCAATGGAAGAAATTATATCATTGATGTGGAGGCAGTGGCCCTGGAGGTTCTGAGCACAGTAAGAGGGAAAAACAGGCGTAATACAGGAGTATTTTTGGGACTTGGGAAATTGTCCTGAATGACATTGCAATGACAGATTACAAATCTTGCCATAATCTACAGAATTCGGTGGGAGAGAGTGTAAACTACAATGTAAACTTTAATCCATGCTTAGTGGCAATGCTCCAATATGTGTTTGTCAATTGCAATAAATGTATCTCACTAAAAAAAAAAGTACAATAATATTTTTAAAAATATATTGTCTATTGGAAACACACATTAACATTCTTTAATAAAACTAGTTTACTTAATAAAAATTAAGGCAGTGGCCACCAGAGGTTCTGAGGGCAGGGAGAGGGAAGAATAGGTGTAATATGGGGGCATTTACAGGATGTTGCAATTGTCCTGCATGACACTGCAATGACAGATACAGGCCACCATATATTTTGTCATAACTTAGAAAAATTGTGTGGGATAGAGTGTAAACTATTATGTAAACTATAGTTTACAGTTAGTAGCAATGTTTCAATGTGTGTTCATCAATTTTAACATATGTACCACACTATACAGGGATGTTGTTAATGTGGTTAAGTGTGCGAGGGGGTGGGAGTGGGGTATATGGGATTCCCCTATATTTTTTATGTAACATGTAATTGGAAGCTGCTTTTTCGGGACTTGGGAATCATCCTGAGTAATACTGCAACGACAGATATAGGGCATTTTATATCATCACATAACATGCAGAACTGTGTGGAGAGAGTGTAGACTACAATGTGAACTATGGTCCATGCTTAATGGCAACGCCCCAGGATGTATTTATCAATTGCAATGATTGTGCCACACATGAAGGATGTTTATGTGGGAGGTTGTGGGAGGGGTGGGAAGTGGGGCATATGGGAATTCCTATATTTTTTGTGTAACATTTATGTAATCTAAGTATCTTTTTAAAAATAAAAAAATAATAATAAAAGAAGATACAATGATTATAAACATATATGTACTTATAACAGAGCTCCAAAATATATGAAATAAACATTAACAGATTTGAAAGGAGATATACATGGTACTACATTAATAGTAGGAGACAACATGCCACTTTCAATAACGGATAGAACATCTAGAGATATGGGAATAGAGGATGTTGGGGATTGAATCATATCTCCCACAAAAGGCATGTTTAGGTCTCAATCCCTGGTCGTGGGCATGAACCCATTTGTAAATAAGACCTTTGAAGATATTATTAACGTAGCCCCAACCTGAATGAGGGTAGACCCTAATCCAATATGGCTGAAGTCCTTATAATCTAAGGAAATTCGACATGGAAGTAGAGAAGCCATGAGAAGCAGCCAGAAGGTGGAAATCAATGGAACCTGGAAGAGAAAGGAGGAGACACCACCGTGTGCCTTGTAATGTGTTGGAAAAGCCAAGGAACCCCAAAGATTGCTAGTTAGCCAGAAGATATCAACCCCAGGAGGAAGCAAGCCTTCTAGTCTCTAATATAGTGAGCCAATAAATTCCTGTTGTTAAGCCAACCCATTATATTGTATTTGTTCTAGCAAGTAAGTAACTAAAACCGGGTGTACTGCTACTGTAAAATACCAAAAATGGGTTGGTCTTTATAAAGGGTATTTATTTGGGGTAGAAGTCCACAGAGACCAAGCCATAAAGCATTAAGTTTCTTCTCTCACCACAGTCCATTGCCACGTGTTAGAGCAAGACAGCTGCCGGCGTTTGCCACGGTTCAGGCTTCTGGGGTTCCTCTCTTCCCGGGGCTGCGTTTCTCTCCAGGCTTAGCTCCTGTTTCTTCCACAAGGTCAGCTGTAGACAATCAGGCAAACGGCTTGCTTCTCTTCTCCTGGGGCCTTCTTTCCAACATCAAAACTTCTTCTCAAAAGACTGCTTCAACTGTCCTTTGCCTTGCCTTTTAAATTCGATTCCCCACCCACCAAGGGGTGGGGCTCAATGCCCTAATCCTAGCCTAATCATGCCCAGATTAACAGATCAGTTTACAAGCATGATTCAATTATCTTTTTGGAATTCATAATTACATCAAACTGCCACACCGGGCATAAACAATAAACCAAATATACCCAGTAGACATAAACAGAACAATCCATCCAACTACAGCAGAGTACACATTCTTCTAAAGTGCACACAGATCACTTCTAGGATAGACCATATGTCAGGTCACAAAACAAGTCTCAATTAATTTAAAAAGATTGAAATGAGACAAAGTATCTTCTCTAACCACAATGGAATGAAGCTAGTAATCAATGAAAGGGGAGAACTCAAAAATGTGAAAGTAATGTGGAAATAAAACAATATACTCTTAAGCAACCAGTGGGTCAAAGAAGAAATCACAAGGGAAATTAGGAAATATCTTGACACAAGTTTAAATAAGAACTAAATATACCAAAACCTGCTTCCCTATGGGAAGGAGCAAGGCAGTGCTTAGAGGAAAATTTAGAGCTCCACATGCTTATATTAAAGATAAATATTTTAAATCAATAACTTGTCCTTATAACTGGAGGAACTACAAACAGCAGAGCAAAGCAAACCCAAAGTAACCAGAAAGAAGGAAATAAAGATTAGAGCAGAGATAAATGAAATAAAGAATAGAAAAACAATAGAGAAAATCAACAAAACCAAAAGTTGATTCTGTGCAAAAATAAAAACGGTCAAAGCTTTAGCTACACTGCCAAAGGAAAAAAGAGAAAGGATGAAAAGAACAAAAATCAGAAACGAAAGGGAGACCCCACAGAAATAAAAGATTATAAAAGGATATTATGAACAATTGTATGCCAACAAATTAGACAAACTAGATGAAATGGATATATGCAATTTACCTGAACCAAACTGACTCAAGAAGAAATAGAAGATCTCAGCAGACCACAAACAAGTAAAGATACTGAATCGGTAATAAAATACCTCTGAACAAATAATAGCCTAGGGCCAGATGCCTTCACTGGTGAATTTTACCAAACATTCAAAGAAGTATTAAAACCATTCCTTCTCAATTTCTTCCAAAAAATTGAAGACTTCCTAATTAATTCTATGAGGCCAGCATCACCCTAATACCAAATCCAGATAAAGATATCACAAAGTTACAGACCAATATCCCATATGTTTACAAATGCAAAAATCCTCAACAAAATACAAGCAAACTGAATCCACCAACACATCAAAAGGATTATACATCATGATCAAGTGGTAAGGAATGCAAGGGTGGTTCAACATAAGAAAATCAATCAGTATACCATACAAATCAAACTAAGAACAACAAAAAACATGTTTACCTCAATAGATGCAGAAATAGGCATTTGACAAAATCCAGCACCCTTTTTTTAATAAAAACACTGAACAATATAAATATGAATAGAAAGTAACTTCCTCAACATGATAAAGGGTATATATCATACTCAGTGGGAAAGACTGAAAACTTTCCCTCTAAGAGAGGGAACAAGACAAGGATGCCCACTATCACCATTGCTAATCAACATTTTACTGGAAGTGCTAGCCAGGAAAAGTAGGCTAGAAAAGGAAATACAAGGCTTCCAAAGTGGAAAGGAATAACTACATCTATATTCCCAGATGATATGATTCTATATATAGGAAATCCAAAAGAAAATACAGGAAAGCTACTAAAGCTAATAAATGAATTTCACAAAGTAACAGCAAACAAGATCAATATCTGAAAATCAGTGATGTTTCTATACATGAGTAATGAACAATCCAAAAATGAAATGAAGAAAACAAGTCCACTTAAAATAGCAACTAATAAAATATCTAGGAATATATTTAACCAATGATGTAAAGGACTTGTATGCAGAAAATAAAAAATCATTACTGAAAGAAATTAAAGACCTAAATAAATGGTTAGATAATCCATGCTCATGAATTGGAAGACTTCATATCATTAACATGTCACTTCTACCCAAAGCAATTTATTGATTTAACACAGTCCCAATCAAAATTCCAATAGCCTTTTTCAGAGAATAGAAAAGCTAATAATCAAATTCACATGGAAGTATAAAGGATCCTAAACAACTAAAAACATTTTGAAAAAGTTAGAGGACTCACCCTTCCCCATTTCAAAACTTATTAAAAAGCTACAGTAATCTAAGTGATACTGGTACAAGGACATACATAGAGATCAGTGGAAGAGAACTGGGAGTGTAGAGATAAATCCACATATCTATGGCCAATTGATTTCCCCCACTCCCCACGGCCGGAGATGGCTCCCTCGTCTGCTCATTGTCTTCTTGCTGCATCTGCTCGCTGTCCTCTCACTGTGTCTGCTTCTTGACTACTCATGTCCACTCATGGTGTCCACTTGTTATCTGCCTGTCTTCTTTAGGAGGCATTGGGAACTGAACCCAGGACTTGAGCCACATCTGCTCCCCTGGCCAATTGATTTTTGACAAGGAAGTCAAGAGTCTACTCAATAGGAAAAGAATAGTCTTGAACAAATGGTGCTGGGAAAACTGGATATCCACATGAAAAAGAATGAAAGTAGACCCTTACCTAACACCCTATCAAAAAAGTAAGTCAAAATGGATCAATGACTTAAATATAAAAGCTAAAACTATGACACTCATAGGAAAACACAGGGAAATAACTTCAGGACTTTGTATTAGGCAATGGATTCTTAGACTTTACACCAAAAGCAAGATCAACAAAATAATAGATAAACTGGACTTCATTTTTTTTTTTAAAATGTGCATCTAAGGACATTATAAAGAAAGTGAAAAAACAACCAAGAGAATGGGAGAAAAAATATTTGTAAACCATATTATGTCTGATAAGGGTTTAATACCCAGGATATATAAAGAACTCTAACAGCTCAATGACAAAAAGACAACCCAATTTTAAAATGGACAAAGAATTTGATACACATTTTTCCAAAGAAAGATATGCAAATGCTAATAAGCACATAAAAAGATGCTCAAAATCATTAGGGAAACACAAAACCACAGTGAGATATCACCTCATACGCAATAGAATGGCTAATATTTTCTAAAATTTATTTTTAAAAAACAGAAAATAAGTGTTGGGGAGGATGTGGAGAAATATGAACCCTCATACATTGTTGATGGGAATGTAAAATGGTTCAGCCACTGTGGAAAACAATTTGATGGTTCTTCAAAAAGTTAAACATAGAGCAACCATATTACCCAGCAATCCCAGTCCTAGTATATAGCCAAAAGAATTGAAAGCAGGGACTCAGATATTTGTACATCAGTGTTCACAGCAGTGTTATTCATAATAGCCAAAAGATGGAAACAAACCAAATGTTCATCAGCAGATGAAAGGATGAAAGGATAAACAAAGTGTGGTATATACATACAATAGGATATTACTTAAAAAGGAATGAAGTTCTGATACATACCACTACATGGATGAAACTTAAAGACATCAGGCTGAGTGAAATAAGTCAGACAGAAAGGACAGCTATTGTATGTTTCCATTTATATGAAATAGCTCGAATATGTAAACACACAGAAACACAAACTTTAGTACATATTACCAGGGGCAGAGGGAATGGGGAATGATGGGAAGTTAGTACACAATGTGTACAGGGTTTCTACTTGGGGTAATGGGAAAGTTTTGGTAATTGATGGTAGTGACCATAGCACAATATTGTGAATGTGATTAATCCTGCTGAATGGTATGCTTGGGTGTGGGTGAGATAGAAAAGTTTATGTTGTATATATGTTTCTACAATTTTTTTAAAAAGTGAAAGACAATGACTATTAAATGCAATACATGATCCTGGACTGGACCTTATAATGGAAACAGAGGAGAAAGGACCCAAAATGACATTGTTGGGACATATGAAAAAAATGGAGTATACAGTGAAAGCTTTATATTACTGTTAAAATTCTTGACCGTGATTACTGTATTTAAGGTGATTACATAAGTGAATATTCTTGTATGTAGGAAATGTATATGGAAGTATTATGTGCTCATGGAGCATGGTGTATACAACCTCATCTCAAATGTTTAGAAACTTGATTGATGGATAGATAGATAGATAGTGTGGCAGTTTGATATTGTTTATGAATTCCAGAAATAGATAATTGGATTATGTTTGTAAACTGGTCTGTCCTCCCGTACACATTAGATTATATTGGATTCAGAGGTTTCACTTTTACTTGATTAAATAATGATTAAGGCTTTGATTGGGCCATGTCAGTAGGACATTGCATCCCCTTCCCCTTGGTGGGTGGGGACTCACAGAGAAAAGACATGGCAGAGAACAGAATTGGAGTTTTAATGCTGGAGCCTGGGAAGTAAGCACACAGAGAAGCAGAGAGAAGGCTCAATTAGACATGGCAGAGGCCCCGGGAAGAGAGACGAGCTATTTGCCTGAAAGTCTACAGCTGGCCTTGTGGAGAAAGCAGAGCAGCTGAGCCCAGAGAGAAACAAGCCCTGGGAAGAGAGGAACCCAGGAAGCCTGAACCCTTGCAGATGTCAACAGCCATTTTGCTATAACACGTGGCAACAGACTTTGGTGACAGAAGTAACTTATGCTTTATTGCCTGGTATCTGTAAGCTTTTACCCCAAATAAATACCCTTTATAAAAGCCAACAGATTTCTGGTATTTTGCATCAGCACCCCTTTGGCAGATGAAGGAATGAAGGAAGGAAGGAAGGAAGGAAGGGGAGGGGAGGGAAGGGGGAGGGGGGAGGGGAAGGGGAGGGGAGGGGGAGGGGGAGGGGAAGGAAGGAAGGAGCAAATGTGGCAAAATGTTAAAATTGGTGGATCTGAATATTTGGGGGGATAGAAGAATGTTGGGTTTCTCCATATGATTTTTGTGTTATTTTTGCAATTGTCCTGTAGTTTTGAAATGATTTCAAAATAAGTTTAAGGGGGAAAAAGACTCCAATACATGGTATAATGAAAAAAGTACTAAAACAGAGGTAAATAAAATAGAATGTTAAGTACTGAGGATAGAATTATATACTACTTGGAGGCAAGGAGTAAGGGTGAGTGTATAAGAAAGACTTCAGAGAGACCCTGGCCTTTGAGCTGAGCCTAATAGGATGAAAATGTCTCCCATGGACAGGGAAAGGGTCGTAAGACCACTGCAGATTAAGGGAACAGCATGGGGAAGGGCATAGAAATAGGAAAGCTTACACTATGGTTGGGAAACAGCAGATAGTCCAGTGTGGCTTAAGTGTAGGGAAGGTAGAGCAAGACCTGGACTAACGTGAGGCACCTGATAGGGAGTACCTCCTTAAATTCTGCCCTTAACTCACTCTATTCCCAGCCTTGACTTGGAGGAATATCAGGAGATAGAAATGGAAAGGTGGTATTGTGCTGAAAGGTGCAGGGTCTTGAAAGTCTTGCTAGGGAATCTTGTGATATTTTATAGATGAGCTTCTATTGGAGGATGTACTTTTGAAATTGGGGATAGGGTAGAGGGCCAGTGGTTACTAATAGTTCAGCTGTGCTGTAGGAAGATAACTTTCTCTCATGACTAGAGAGATGACAAATATACTCTAATTTTATTCCCAGGCACTAACATTTTAAGCCAAGTGACTTGAAAGTCATTATTTGCCCTGATATTACATGATAGTGCCAATAATATTTATTCAGAAAGGGAGAAGAAACAAGAGGGTTGTATAAATGATGAGATATTACTTCAACTACACCCTCAGGAAAATGTTGGGGGATGGATGATCTTGCCCCCCAAAAGCCCATGCAAAGCGTGATTGGAACAAAGACAATCAACTTCTTTCTTGGACACACACACACTCTTACACATTCCCACACTCACCCAGCTCTTTGGCTGTAGTTGAAAAATTCTACAGGCTGGTTAATTATCTGCAGGAGGGTACATATGGGACTTAAGAGATGTGAGACTGGGAAGCGGCTGTGGCTCAATCAGTGGGGCTCCCGTTTGCCATGTGGGAGGCCCCGGGTTCGGTTCCCGGGGCCTCCTGGTGAAGGCAAGCCCGCCCGCACGGCGTGGTTAGCTGACCCAGCGAGCACAAGCAGCAAGGGGGGGATAAATGAATAAATAAATAAAATCTTAAAAAAAAAAAAAAAGAGATGTGAGACCTAGAGGTATTTGGCCAGGCAGCAGTGTGAAGTTCCTCAAGTATAAAATGCAGAATTTAAAGGGGCTCTAATCAGAAAAAGAGAAAACTTTAAAAATCATCTCAATTTCAAATGTACATGGCAAAAACATGCTGGGTTTTTTTCACCAATAATATGCTGGTGTGGTTCTGCTTCCTTTATCTTAACTTGTTAATGTATGATTCATCAGATCAGAGGTGGGCTTTACAGATATTAAGCTGAGGGTGGCTGCTAAAACTAGGGACACATGACACCATGTTTGAGGTATTCACTTTTGTCCAACTCTAATAAAAAGGTCACAGACAAGAGTGGAAAAACCACAACTTGAGCATTACATTGGTTGAAATTCTTACATTATTAGATTCTGGGAAGTGGAGGGAAGAGGTTAATAACAAAGAGGCAGGCGGGATTGTGGTGAGGTGGGGTGGGAGGACATGGGGTGTGGTGGGAGGGAGTATTCAGAAAGGAGGAGGGAATGGGGTCCAGGTCCCTTCTGGCACCCGGATCTAGTCTCAGCCTCCACCTCCCACAGTTGCTCGCCATTTCCCAGCTTCGCTCCCATCTCCACCAACATCAACCATTACTTCTCCCTATGTATGCTCCCAGTAGGATGAATTCCTACCCCTTGACAAGAGACGGGACCCAGGCTAAGATGCTGGCGACTGACTGAGTGACTCTCTCCTCTACCAACAAATCCTGTACTTCTGGTTGTCTTAGAAATTAGTTTTCACACTAATGGACAGACATCCACGCATCCACCCAACCAGAGTAACATCCTGCCACTCCTCCCACCTCAGTCTGACAAACATCAGGTGTATGTCCTTCCTTCCTGTTCCTTCTCTGTGCAGGTAAATACACCTTGATGCCTGCCCCAATGAGAGCCTGGTCACATGATCAACTGCCAACCCCAGTGACCAAACAATCAGCTACTCTGAGGTAGCCAAGCTGCTTCGTTGGCAGAACCTTCTACTTCTGGCTTGAGCTGGTACCTTCTGCTTGCTAGAAGAACTTGAAGTTGCAGACCCTAGTGAAGAGAGAGAGCTTGAAGGAAGGCTAGATTTGGAGCCAAAGATTCCAGCCCTAGGCCTGGGCCTAGCTCTGTAGGAGCCCAGGACTGGTGAAGAACACTTGAAGAGGACTTTGGGGATGAAGTCGTTTTTAATATTTTGTGTAATACTCAATTGACATATTAAAATACACACTCAGGATCTGTCTTGAAAATATGGATGTGTGAAACAAATATTCAAATTGCAACTTCCACCACCAGGATGATCCCTGTTAACATTTTTTTGTTTTGTAAGAGGAGTGAAAACTGCCACTTTACCCTTCTTTAACCTTCACATACTAGTAAGTTGGAAAAGAATCACTTTTCATTGACAGAAAAATTACCTAAAACTTGGATAAAAACAACTTAGGTTACTAGGTGTTATTTCAGTAGAGTGCTGGGTTTCATTTTCTATTGATTGAGCTATTTTGCCAGCTCTGTAGAAGCTGATGTTAACTTGTATATATTTTATCTAATATATAGGCAAATGATCTCTGTCCAGTGGAACAGATAACCTCAAGAGTTTGTTTATTGCTATGTAAGATCTTAAAGAGTTTTGCCTTTAATCCATCAATGTTAGATCCTAACATTAACTTGCCTATGTGTATGTAATTTACTACACATTTTTTCATATATTTATGTTTATATTGTATACACGTCCTTCAACCATTTTCACAATCTTAGTTGTTCATTAGTATGTTGAAAATCTTTCCCATACTCATTTTAAATTTGCATGAGTCATCATTTTACCTTTGTGAAAATTAACAGGACCCTCAGACAAAAGTATCGTCTTCACCATATCTAAAAATAAAACCTTTGATATTTCCCCTAAGTAGAGATTCCCTCCCAAAACCAACTCTATCCCTGATTTTTGCAACTCTAGTGTCTAAAGATATATTATGATCTTTAAAAAATTTTATTATTGTACTAACATTAACAAAATCTGTTTTAAACATTACAATTGTGTACAATTCAGTGACTAAGTACATTTGCAATACTATACAATCATTACTATTTAGATCCAGAACTCATACATCACCCCAAAAGGAAATAATATAATCTTTTGAATACAAAAATCATGTCCAAAAGTTGCTGTTTTTCACCCTGTCAGTGGGCCTTACTTTGGAATTTATGTTCCCCAGGCCAACAGAGTTAGACTTATTTATTTATAGTTCTCTACACATGGCTCTTCTGCCCCTTTTATTCAAACCTATAATTAGCACTATACTTGATAAATATATGTCCCAGAAACTTAAATCTTTGGTCCATCCACGTGCCAATTGAGTACTGAATTTCAGCTGGGTTGCAACACCTGCTCTCCAGTTCATTGGAGTCATCCAGGACAACTAACAAGGAGATGAGGATGGACAACGCCCACCCCAAGTGTATTAGTCAGCCAAAGGGGTGCTGATGCAAATTACCAGAAATCTGTTGGCACTTACAAAAGGGTATTTATTTGGGGTAGAAGCTTACAGCTACCAGGCCACAAAGCATAAGCTACTTGCCTCACCAAAGTTTGTTGCCACATGTTGGAGCAAGATGGCTGCCGACGTCCACCATGGTTCAGGCTTCCTGAGTTCCTCTCTTCCTGGGGCTTGCCTCTCTCTGGGCTCAGGCTTGCGTCACTCCACAAGGCCAGTTGTAGACTATCAAGCAAATGGCTTGTCTCTTTTCCCAGAGCCTTCTCTCCTTCCTCACGACCAAGCTCCTCTGTGTGTTACTTCCTTGGGCTCCAACATTAAAACTCCGCATCAGAACTCCAACATCAAAATTCCAACTAACTCCTCTGCTCTGCCGTGTAGTTTTATGTCCTCAACACTCAACGTCCTACTGACGTGGCTCAAAGCCCTAATCATAACTTAATCATGCCCAGAGGAACAGACCAGTTTACAAGCATAATCCAATATCTATTTTTGGAATTCATAACTCTATCAAACTGCCACACCAAGGAACAGAGTGTCTGCAATTGCAAGTAAGATTGCTCCATCCATCTGCCCCACGGGATCTAAGCCCCCTCTCAATTAGCAGCAGAGTGGGCATCATTATCCCCAAATCCTCAAGATTGGGGAATGAACAATGGACTAAAGTAGACTTATTATTCTACTATAGACTTATTCTAGCAACAAAAGAACTCTTAGCATTGATGTAAAGGCAGTGGCTACCAGAGGTTCTGAGGGATGGGAGAGGGAAGAATAGGTGTCATATGGGGGCATTTTTGGGACAATGGATTTGTCCTGCATACCACTGCAGTGACAGATACAGGCCATTGTACATTTTGTCCTAACTTACAAAATTGTGCAGGACAGAGTATAAACTGTAATGTAAACTGTAAACCATGGTTAGTAGCAATGCTTCAATATGGGTTCATCAATTTTAACAAATATACCACACTAATGAAGGATGTTGTTAATGTGGGAAAGTATGAGAAAGGAAGGGAGTAGGGCATATGGGAATCCCTTATCTTTTTTATATAAATTTGTGTAATCTAAAGCTTCTTTAAAAATAAAAAATTAATTTTTAAAAGAAGTTGCCATTTTTGTACCAAGAGAGTAATATAAACTGCGCAACCTTGGTAATTTTTTCTTTGAAAAGCCAATCTTTCCATAGTCTCATTCCTTTACAAATCTTGATTTTATCTCTATGAATTCTTAACACTTACAGTTTATGCATTTACATAATTGTATACTTTCCCACCTGCGCACCTACAACTGGAGACACTAGATATAAATATATTAAAAGAAAAAACACTGCCTTATTAATTTTTGCATCTTCCAAATATCAGTCTCTGAGAATTCTCTTAACATGGTATATTCCATTTCAGACTAATCATATTCTTAAAAGTCTATCTACATACACATTTTTAAACAGGGGATTAAATTTTCCATAGATGATGTCACATCTTTTTTTTTTTTTTTTTTTTAAAGATTTTATTTATTCATTAATTTATCCCCCCCCCTTGCTGCTTGTGCTCTCTGGGTCAGCTAACCATGCCGTGCGGGCGGGCCTGCCTTCACCAGGAGGCCCTGGGAACCGAACCCGGGGCCTCCCATATGGTAAATGGGAGCCCTACTGATTGAGCCACAGCCGCTTCCCTCACATATTTATTTCACTGAATATAAAAGCATCAAGGTCATTTCATGTCAATAAATAGATCTGCACATCATCATGTTCAATGTCTGCATGATATTCCTTTAACATTTTTCTTGGATTAGGATCACAAAGGAAGTTCTATCCCAGACTCCCTTTAATCGATGTGCTATCCTACTCTTTCACCTTGTAAGTGGCACTGAAGCAGTATCTGTTGAGTTGTAAAATGTTACATTTAGCCTGCTTCAACCCTCCAAAACTGGCCTCTTCCCAACTTCCCAACTGCATCCCTCATTAAACTCCTCTCACCTCTTCCAGGCAAACTGGGTACATCCCTACTACTGGAACAGGACAATTCTGCACTTTTCTTCACACAACTGCCCACTTTCAGGAATAACCTAGTGACTCATCAGATCCTATCCTTCATTGGCCAACTTAAATGGGTATGTTTCTCTGAAGCATCCCCCCTTGAGTACTGCAGCCCACAGTAATCTCTGTTAAACTCCAAGAATGAGATTTTCCAATGAGCATATGTTTGCCATAGTACTAATGATCTGTGTTTGTTTGTGAGCACATTGTCGCTACACTAGACTTTTAACTGAAGAACGGTCATTTCTGCCAATTGTAACAGAGAACTTTATTGAAAACACCAACAGACTCAGATAGAGAACCACATGTTAATACAATGAATAGAAGTGCAGCTTACTTAGGTGACTCAGTTCACTGGAAGCTCAATACAAAATATATGCAATCTGAACAGCAAGACAAATATCAACAATTGCATTTTCAGTTCTAATATTCATTTGGCATCCACACAATGATCCAGTTAAACCAAGACTTGAACGAAGCTAACAGCATTAAAAATACAAGTTACCACATAACACCAGACTGTAAAAAACCAAAGCACTACTCAGGACTCTTTGGAACATAAGGCTGATCAGAGGTAGGTGGTTAATCCAACTAACCTTGTTGTTCTACCTCAGGATCATTTTGATTGTCTATTTGGACTTGTAGTTCCTTAGCTAACTTCTCAAATTCATGAAATGCAGAAATAAGTGGTTCAAGACTGAAATCATCATCAATTAAGGACATCACTCCCTTTTTTATATTATTACTCATATTTTGAAATATTTTAACAACAATTTGAATATTATCATTTGATTCTTCTATGTTAAAGAGACCCATAAATATTGATAAAGCTTTGGCACTGAATAGCTTGGTTGCCATGATAGGATTTTCAGACAAATTCAGTAACATTTTCAGAACATGGAACTTTGTTATTCTATTGCCTGTAGTTAGTAAGGAGAGAAACTCTGACATGTAATTGGCAACCAGGGTGTGATAGTCAGTAGTAGTAGTGAAGTGTCTAACCATCCTTATTCCAAGCATCTGCTCTGGAGAATCCAAGCTATGAATAAAGGTTTCCTCACACACTTGACATATGAAAGTCTCAATCATGTTTAGATTTGGATAAGGTGGAGCCATGGTAATCATGTTTTCCAAAAAGCTGGTCCTAACTCGGGAGGAGGGATAATTGAGCAAGGTTTCAATAAGCGAGACAACGCCTGAGTCCCGAATGAAGTCTCGGGTAAATTGAGAAGCACTTCTCGTACCCATTGCAATTTTAGATATTTCATGAATAAAAGGATCCCGAATTTTGTCCATTAATAAAAGGAGTTCTTCAAACTCTTCGGAACCAATTCTAAGCTCACATTGTATGCAGCTGCAAGACCAATTCTCAGGCTCTGTACTCTCCTTGGCCTTAAGATGCTCTCGAATCTCCCTGACTGACCGGTAGGAAGAATCATACTGAAATGGGAACTCAGGGTCAGGCTGCTCAGGCTGAAGCAAAGATTCCTGCACTTCCCCTTCTGGACTTAGTTCTACGTTCGTGGGCTTTTCCCCAAACATTTCAGAAAATACAGACTCTGCTTCTTCAGGAATTCTAAAAGAGCTTGTGGATGGAAAGCCAACCCCATGACAAGGAATAGGCTTAAATTCAACAGTGACCTCCTCCCAGCTTTGGGGCCTAGATGATGCATTAATTTCCTGCTCAGCCAAATCTCTGTATCGGCAACCAATTTTGTACACCGGAGTTGGATTTAGGTCAAAGGAAGCCTCATCTCTATCCCAGAACCAGGTCCCAAATAGGGCCTCTTCTTCAGACTCTGGCCTGGTTTCTTCTCTGGCCCCAGCACCCGTACCTGTCTCTTCCTCAGTCCAGAACAAGGAAGTGGCAACAGCCCCCTCCTCAGCACCTGGCCTAGATTCACATATGGCCACTTCCCCAGCCTCCATACCAGTTTCTTTCTCAGCCCAGAACCAAGACCCAATAATGATGTCCTCCTCACACCTGGGCTCTTGTTTAACCCTATCCCAGTTATTAACGTCTTTCGGGGCCCTGGGCTTCCAGATGGTTTTAGGCTCTTCCTTGTCTCTAGGCCTGAATCTATTAGTGGCCTCTTCTCCACACAAAAACCATGACTCCTTATAGAAATCATCTTCAGTCCCTGATTCAAAACAGTCTTCTCTCTTTGTTCTGGGCTTGGACTTGATATTTGCCTCTTCCCTGGCTCTGGGCCTGGACAAAGAATTGCTGTTTTTTCTAGTCCACAAGCAGTATGCATTGCCAACCTCATCCTCAGAACCAGACCCAGAATCAATATAGGGTTCTTGCTTGATCTTGGGCCTTGACCTGGTATTACTCTGTTGCTTAGCCCTGTGCCTGGACCTGGTACTGGCCTCTTCTTTGGGCCATGATCTGATAGGGGCTTCTTCTCCAGCCCCAAAAGAAGACACCACTGAGGTTTCATCTGCTGACCAGAATCCAGACTCATTTGTGGCCTCCTCTTGGGGTTTTGGCCTGGGATAGCACCAAGACCCCATATTAGTCTCCTCCCCTGAACCAAACCAGGGCTGGATTCCTGCTTGGGACTGGACCTTGGGGCCATGAAAAGCCTCAGCCTCCACATTACCCAGTTCCCTATCCATAGACAAAGAATTAGTTTTAGCAACTGGACCAGGCTCAGTATTAACCATTGGCCAGGCCAAGGCATGGGACTGGATAATTCCCTCTGTCTTCAACATTTCCTCAGCTCCAGACTCAGTCTGGCCCCAAGCCTGGGTTTCATCCTTGGGCTCTGTCCCAGGTATTGCCTTGACCTCAGTCTTAGGATGTGCCCCAGCCACTGCCATGGCCTCAGTTATAGGACATGTCCTAGCCATTGCCACGACCGCAGATTTAGGCTGTGCCCCAGCCACTACCATGGCCTCAGATTTGGGCCTTGCCCCAGCCACTACCATGCCCTCAGTTTTGGGCCGTGCCCCACCCACTGCCATGGCCTCAGTTTTGGGCCGTGCCCCACCCACTGCCATAGCCTCAGGTTTGGGCTGTGCCCTATCCCTTCCATTGGCCTCATTTTTGGACCTTGCTGTGGTCATTACCTGGGTCTGGGTCCTAACCTTGGGTCTGACCACCAAAGGGACATCAATCTCTCTCTCAGCCTTATGCCCAACCACTTCTCCAGTATTCCTTTCAGATTTGGCCTGGGTTCCAGGCTCAATCTCGGCCCCCGTCATGGCCCAACTTACAGAGGAGGAACAGTTATATAGCGTTATCCCAGGCTCAGCCTTGAGCACAGATCTATCAAAGGGTTTGTATCTTCAAACTCTAATCCTTCAATGATTCAGGCTATAAAGTTGTAAGCAAGGGTTAGAGTCAATTGCCAGCCCAGCAGTCAATAAGCCTAGTTCCCAAACAAGCCTCTGCCAATAATACAGAGTGCAGAGGAGACACAACCAAGATCTGGAAGATGGATGGTTCCTGGGTGGGTGTAGCTGCTGAGAGTGGTGGTTGGCAGCAACTCCACTACCACCAGAGTTACCACTGGAGTTGGATCTAGGGAAAGAGAAAGAAAATAGGCTTTGAGCCTCTTCCAATTGTGTCACCCCATGCAGAAACTCACCCAAGGACACGAGACATTGAAAGCCTGGTAAGAGAGTGGGGCTACTGGAAAGTTTATGAACCCTCATTTCAGCCATGCCCCTTACACCTGGAGCAGCCAAACTACCTTACCTGCTATGAAAACAGGTGCCAGAATGGTGGGAAAGTGGATTGGCAATGGGAGAGGCCCTCAGACTGGACCCTGACCATTATGGGAAACAAGCTGGCTCACAGGACCCCACCCCACATGTCTACCCACTCTCATACCAACCTGCACTGACCTGGTGCAATTTCCCCCTCCTTTCCTGGCTTCCAGCAGTGTCAAGCCCACAACAGACTGGCAGGCAATCCTATGGACAAGTAAAGAAACAGCAGAGAATGGAGAAGGAATGTGTGGTAGACAAGCACACACCCTGGCCCCTGATGCAAATATCTCCTTTTCCATTCAATGTTCTAATTTGTGCAATGTTTCCCATCCTCTTGTCCCTACTCTCAGGTGTTCTCCCAGGCCAACCGACCCCTACCCCAATATTCCTAATATTCCCTGCATGAAATGGACAAGGGATGCTGTGGCAGTATGGAAATCTGGCAGAGAGCAAGGGGTGGAGGAGGCCGTGCCATGCTCTTAATCTACCTGTCTGCAGGTGTTACCCCCTTCACACCAACCTCCAGAGATTTGAGCTGGTTTCCTCCTCCTTTCCTTCTTTGCAGAACTGACCAGCCCTAAAGCAGACCTAGGGACAAAGAGAAGTAAAGGTTAAGGCAGTGAGGAGACAGGTTTTCAACTGTGGGCTTGGGAACAAAACAACACCCAAGATCGGAGTCCCAAAATTGCCTTTCAACATTTAGGGTCCTGTTGGAAGAATATTCTCCATTTCTACTTTAGGCCCTCTGTGTCAGGCGTCGGGTTCCGGAGATGATAACCTCATTTTTTCACCTCCCTCTCTTCCCATTACTCCCTTCTCCAATTGCGAGGATTCACCACTAGGTGGAACACAACCTGTGTGCTGCGCAGCATAAATTGGGGGAAGGGCGCCTGCATGTTCTGGAAAGCAAGTTGGAAAGTGGTACCTGTAACTATGACCCCCTTTGCCAACCCCACCTCCAATGCCCAATTGTTTCTACCCCGAATTTGGGGGAGAGGGGTTAAAAGTCCCTGGAACACTGATAGACAAGAAAGTATTAGGAGGTGCACCTGCATCGCCCGGACCTGCTCCAGGTACAGTCACCACACCCCACTTCAGGACCTCCAGTCAGAGTCCACGGCCCATTCCCAAGTCCCCACACACCTCCAGAAATCCAGGTCATTTTCCTGCTCCCGCTTTTCCTCAAGCCTCTCCGCTACAGATGCACACTGCGGTTCGGCAGACTCCGCGAGACCTACTGCGCGGACAGGAGACTCTGGCATCAACCCGGCGCACGCGGAAAGAAACGGGGCCCAGGGCTGGAAGAAAAGCACCCAAGATGCGGGGCCCAACAGGCCCCTCTCAAGAATCAGGGCCCGGAGTGGCAAACGCGACCCTCCTCGGCCGACTCCGCGCAAGGCTCTGACGCCAACCCCCGCCCCCGGCGGCCTCCCCCTGCGCCCCCACCCCCAGGGCCTCTCCGCCATTGCTCCCGCAGCAGCCTCTCCGCAGCCCTCTCCCAGCATAGGGGGCGGGGCGAGGGCGCATGGAAGCCTGGCTGGGGAGCCGGGAGCGCGGTTGCTTTCCAGAGGCCCCGGGAGTGTCTCTGACCACCCCTCCGCCCTCGGCCCGGGCCTCGTCGATCTCCGCATCCTCAGCGTCAGGGCTTCCCGGGCGCTGCGCACCTCTCTCGGAGGCCGGCCCGGCCCGCCGCCTCTCCTCCTTGCCAGGCTGCCAGGCCTCGAGGGGCAGACCGTCAGCGGTCAACAGTGGCGACCACCTCTCCGCCCCCGTCCGCTTCGCCCCCACTTGCCTTTACTGGCCCAGGGCCCAGCTCGTCGGCCTCCCCTTCCTCTCGGAGCGCCTCACGCGGAGTCCCACCGCTCTCCGTGCGCGGTCAGAATCGCAGAGGCGCTCCCGCCCCCCACGCTGCGGCACCAAACCCGGCAGGGGCTGCGCAGGAGTGCGACGCGAAAGGCTCGCGGCGAGGGTGTCGGGAAGGGGGCGGAGGGATACTGCACGAATGGGCTCGACGCCCCCTCCCAGGCCCACTGTAGTTCCGACCCAGAGGTGGGCGGGGCCGAGAGGAGGCCCAGCCTGGTGGAGGCGGGTTAGCGCCAGGATGCCGCAGTCTACGCGGCCCCTTACGTGGCGACCACAGCCACGCTGCTGGCACTGGGATACTGTACGCGGAATGGAGGGCGGCTGGGGGTGGGGGCAGGATCAGGAGGTCGGGAAGAGCCGTGCGGGAGGGAGCAGCGGATGAACACCAAAACTCCGCTTGTTGTGTGTTGTAGGAAGGGTGTGTGTGTGTGTGTGTGTGTGTGTGT
>JAKSZT010054490.1:237917-263700 GCA_026826555.1 Tolypeutes matacus | reverse complement strand
CCATGAAGGCCTCCCCACTGCCCTGCTTCTTAAAAAAGGCAGAGCTAGACCTCTAACTCCGGGAAACAAACCATTCCTGTCTGCTCCAAGTGTCATTCTTTCTGCCACACTGCTTTTTTCTCATTATTCGAAAGGGTAAGTCGCCTTGGAATTATGGGGTCACCAGTTGCCCAAGAAATGGGCCTTTCCGTGTCAGGACCCGCACCGGATCGTACAGTCTTCTCTGTCTCCCCCAGTCTCAGGCACCAGGTAAGGCCTGCCCTAACTCCACTTCCACTGTTCCCTCTGTTAGAGGTTCCCTTCCCAGTCACATCTAGTCCTCATGATTGGTAGCAGTGTGGAGATGCGGCAGTAATGTAAAGGAGCTTGGGTCTCAGGCCTTTGTGGTACCCAGCTGTTTAACTGTCCTAGGTCACTTTCTGGGGGAATTCCCCCCATTCACACACACCCCAAGACAGAAGCATAGCAGTTCTTCATGAATTCTGAATCAAGAGTCTTTTTTCCTGTCTTGATCCCCTCCTTATCATGCTCCAAGGGACAAACAGAGCAACTGTGGTTAAGTACAAACATGGTGCTGACAATGCTGCCCATTTTTAAACCCATGTGAAAGTACCCTCACTTTGGTAGGCAGAATAATGCCCCCAATCCCACCTGCACATATCTGAGTCCTGATGGCGAAACCTGTAAATATGTCCTCTTCATGGCAAAGGAGAACTAATTTTGCAGATGGAATTAAGATTGCCAATTATCAGCTGACCTTAAAAAGTATTTTCCTGGCCAGTGTGACAAGGGTCCTGTAAATGTGGAACAGGGAGCAAGCAGAAGAGAGAGAACCAGGGGGATGGTAATTTGAGAAGAGCTAGACAAGCTATGGTTTCCTTTGAAGATGGAAGCAGGGCAGGAGCCATGTATGCAGGAATCCCCTAGAAGTTGGAAAAGGCAAAGAAAGACATTTTCTCCAAAAGCCTCCAGGAGAAGCCCAGCCCTGCCGACATGCTGATTTTAGTCCCCTGAGAGACCCATTTCAGACTTCTCACCTCCAGAACTGTAAGATAATCAAAATGTTGTTTTAATCTACCATGTTTGTAAAATTAATACAACCTCAGTAGGAACCTAATATACTGGTTCTGGATGAAATCCATTCCTTGACTTTCTTCACCTGGGCTCTTTATTTTTGGGCTCCTCTCTCACCCAACCCTACCTCAACCCTGCTATCCCTTACCCTATGTTTGGTAAAGCAAAGAGATTTTTCAGTGGCCCTTGAAACCCATGTTGGAGAAAATCCCCTTTAGCTGAAAACAACTCATCTCCTGGATGAAAATGAAACCATATACCATGAATTTTCATATATTTCTATATCAGCTTTTATTTGTTATCAGATATTTACTATAATTATCCAGTACTTGTTGGTAGGTAACACCTGGAGATTATCATCATTGGAAGACAACTTTTTTACTCTGCTGTTTGAATGACCTCAGGTAAATTGTGGATTTCTTTTCCAGTTTGTTCCACAGCATACCATCTTTGCTGAATGCCAGGTATGGAAGAAGGGAGCCTGATATGTGCTGGGATCTGTGGGTGGGTGTGAAGCCTTGTACCTTCTCTGAAAATTCCTACTCTTTCTTTAATTCCCTGTTGCCATTCATTTATTCAACCAACATATATTGAGCACATACTCTGTTCTAGGTACTTTGGATACAGTAGAAACAGAACAGAAAGAAATCCCTGTACTCCTGGAACTTACCTTCACTTGTGGCTTCTTTCTCATTCAATTCCCTGTTGTCAGTGTTTACAGGTATGTCACAAATCCTTCCAGCACCAGCTTCTCTGGTAATTTTCTAGAAGTACAGGGATCTTGATACCAAGATTTTTACTGACAGGGGAGTGGATCTACCAAGAGCTGATAGGCTATTCTGTGAGGCTTGAAATACCTGTTGGTACCTTTGTTCTCAATTCATTTAGAAAAGATGTACTAATATTAACATTTATTCAATTGAGACAGGCCCTATTCTAAGCATATTACATGTATTAGTTCATAGCAATACTAGTAAACTGTACTACAACCCAAACTATACTATTTCTACCTTCTTGTAAAAGATGAGGAAACAGTCTCAGGCAGTGTCATGTTTAAAGTCAGAGCTAATAAAAGAATGAATCAAGATGCTAGCTTATATCTAACTGGTAAGCACTGTGTACTTCCTCCTAAGATGTATTCCAGTCTAACAGACTCCCTAGTGCCTCCTCTAGCAACAGTATAAACCTGATATCTAAATTTCAGAACCAATTTGGAATACAGAAGCAGCTCTGCTGATTCATCTTCCCTACCACTCTGCCCCCATGCCCACTGTACTTCACACAACATACAGGAGAACACTCAAAATAGCATATCTCTTCCCTGTGATGCATTCACAATTACACGATATACCCATACTCGGGAATCTACTGGGACCAGGCATATTTGAAAGACTGCAGGGGAAGTCTTGCAAAAGTCCAATGTGAGTGGGTTGGGAAGCCTCATGATTCATATATTTGGGGGGAGATGAGGGGAGTGCTGGTGGTCAGACATCCCTGGAGCATGTCTGGAAAATGGGCCCAATGGAAATCTACTGGCAGTATAGCCTGAGAGCCTCAAGGAGAGAACTCAAGCTCTGTTAGCTGATTGATTCAGGACACATCTGGTGAACTTGTGAAGAGACCTGACCCAAGACTATTTTCAGGTTATGAGGTGGGTCTGCTACAAGAGAATTCATCCTGAGGGACAACAGAGCCAGGCATAATGAACTGGCTCAGGAACAAACCTTTGTCATTAGGGTACTACAGCTATTCTAATGGCAGCACTGGAAATGGGATTCTTATTTATGCCTGTTCCAACATGTGCCCTCAACTATATGTCTGCTATAGCATAGGCAGGGTTATAAGAAAGCCCAGAAAGAAACATTTATTTGTTTCATAATAAATTCTTTAACACTCTGGTGGGCAAATCATCCCATTAATAAAGCACCACCAAAAAAGAGGAAAACATCCTCCTCACCAACATGGCCTCAGAGTTAAGACTAGTACCCAGCTATGACATAATTAGGTTTCTGGGTATTGTGCGTGCTACGGAAAATTAGAGGCAACAATTGGAGAGGCTTTAGTGCCTTGCGGTAAAGCTTAGAATGTTAACAACATATGGAAGAATCATGTGAAAACCATTGAAGTTCAGTACATGTTAAGTGTCCCTTAAGGACTTCTAGAACTACAGGGGCTGGTGAACAGAAGTAACTAGCTTCTCAAAGAGCAAACCTCCTGAATTCCCACATTGCAAGCAGATATTAGTGATTAATGGAATGTCGAAATACATTTTCAAATCAGAAGTAACTTTAGGCTCCATATTACTATCAATAGTCTCTTCAAAACAATCTAGGCCTTTTCCAACAAGCATCTCAAAAATACCCAGCTTCTTCCCAATCTCAGCTGTAGACTCACATAGGGCTTGTCTCTGAGGGCTTCCTATATCAGTCTTGACTCTCTTCCCAAGGTCAGCTGCAAACTATCAGGCAAATGGCTCATCTCTCTTCCTAGGATCCTAGGATCAAAAATGACAGAGCTCTCTCTCTTCCAGTGTGTTGTCTTGAGTGACTGTCCATTTATATCGGCCCTCCAAGAGAGCTGGGCTCAACCTGAGTCACACCTTACTGGCATGGCTGAATCAAAGCCTTAATCTTAACAGGTAATTTAATCAAGGGCTCCTCACTGAATTTAATACAAGCAAAGGGTATCAAACCCAGAGGAATAGATTAGTTTACAAACATAATCTTTCTCTTCTGGAATTCAACAAAAATAATCTCAAACTGTCACATCCCCCAAAATTTGGTTTTATGTTTGATTATAGTATTCAATAACCGAGAAGAAAAAAAAGTAATCTGGGTTGCTCTTGTTTAGTGAGAGGTCAGAAATGCTTGTTTGAAAAATGGGGAATTTCAAATCCTCCAAGTCAAATGATTTCTAAAACAATCAACCAACTAACAGAAGAGGGGTCTGGCTTCCCATTTGAAGTAGCCACTCCACTTTGAGACAATGTTGTGGAAAATTTCTCAGAATTTCAAAATCCTTGAGATCCACTCATCTTCAGCCATCTGCATCTGGCTTTATTCTTGTCCCTTAGAGTCAGAATCTAGTACTTATAGCATTCCTGAGCGTCTGCCAATTGGGGGTAGAGCTATATGGTATTTCTTCAAATGAAATGGCCATTCTCTGCTGAGATTCTAGAACAGCCAACAGACTACAGGAAGATAGTCCTTTGGGCCTCTTCTTGAAACCAACAGCTGTAATATAACTGCTGGCCTTCAATCAGGGCCTGAATTCTCCTCTTCTTATGGAGCAAATAATTATAAAGTGGGTCCACAGAACTCACCATATCTTGATCAGATCATTACTCCCTCCAACCCAATATTCCCTACCTCCAAAGAAAAACTGCTTAAGAATTCAGTTCTAAGAAAGAGACTAAATTAAAATTGATTATCCACCTGATCTTAAGAAACAATCAGAACTATATAAAAATTTTGTCTAGGACTCCAAAATCATCCACCTTGTTACCAGCTTATTACTGACTCTTAGTACATTTTTTATCCCCCTCCATAAAGGTTTATGGCAGGATATAGTTTTCTTGATATTTCTCCATGAGCAAAGTGGAAATGGCATTTTTCATTCATTGTTATACTGAAGAGCCCCAGATTTATGAGAGGTCTACTAATAGGCTTCCCAGCTTGCAAAGGAATTAGGATTTGTTACCGCACCCAAATAACCAAGAAACTAAAACCAACTAAGTTCACAGGATTCAGCAGATGATCTCACAACAAAAATTGATTTCTGTGCTGAGCCTACGACTCTGAGTTACCATTTCAGTTTTTGTTTGCCTGGCTATTAATTATTTTTTGCTGTATTTTTCAGCCAAAGGGATGCTGATGCAAAGTACCAGAATTCTGTTGGCTTTTATAAAGGATATTTATTTGGGGTAAAAGCTTACAGTTACAAGGCCCTAAAGAGTCCAACTCAAGGTACCATAAGAGGTATTTTCTCACCCAAGTCAGTTGCCATGTGTTGAAGCAAGATGGCGGGTGATATCTGTGAGGGTTCAGCCTTCCTTTTCCCTCTTAAGGCTCCATGGACCCAGCTTCTTCCGATCTCAACTTTAGGCTGGCATAGGGCTCAGCTGCTCTGTTCTCTTCAGCTACAAACTATCAGGCGAATGGCCCATCTCTCTTCCCAGGGCTGCAGGATCCTCTTCCATGTCTAAGGAGCTCCTTTCCTCTTTTCTTGCTTATCTACTTCTATGTTCTCCTTCAGTGAGTGTCTGTTTATATAGTACACCAAGGGTGTGGGAACTCAACCTTGCATGCCCTAATTATGAGGTCGAATCAAAGCCCTAATCCTAACATCATCAAGTAAAGGTAAACCCTTTGAATTTAATACAATCAGTGGGTATCACGCCCAGAGGAACAGACCAATTTACAAACATTAATCTATATCTCTTTTGAAATTCATAAGTAATATCAAACTGCCACATACCCTTTGATTGTATTAGATTCAGCTGAGATGTCTTTGCTTTAATTATGTTAAATTATGTTAAATTATGACTAATATAGGGTATCATGCCCAGGGGAACAGACCAGTTTACAAACATAATCTCTCTTTTTGGAATTCATAAATAATCTCAAACTGCCACATTTACCAATTCACATGTGTATGTAGTAATAAAATAAATTGTTCAATATTTTACCCAGAATTATCTTACATTGCCACCGTCTGAAGTAGAATATTTTGGCATATTTAGTCCAGCATACTGTTGAAAATAGAATCATTTTCTTAATGTTTAAATTTTTATATTATGAAGAATGGGAAAGCAGGACAAGTTTTCTGTAATGGTGGTTTAAGAAACTCAGCACACCATCTAGCCAGAGGAACAATCATTGCTGTGTTTGAAATTATAAAAACAATCATTTAAATTTTCTGGATATTGTCCTAAGGGCATACAGCAAATGGAAAACATTTATTCAAGAAAATCTACTAAATAGTCATAAAAATAGTGTGGGTCTATGGCATTTGAGTCATGACCCACTCTTATACCTCATAGCCCACTCTCATCCACACCCATATGTGATAGAAGCTCTACTAAGTGCAGGGGCAGCCAAGAAGTACCCCCAGCTCCCAAGCTCCCAGGGCTAGAGATTCATGCTAAAAGGGAGAGGCCACCAGAATCCTTCACCTTTCCAGCTCCTTCTCCAGAAGATCTAATCCACACAGGTTCATCTGAGAGGTCTGGGACTCCCTTCTTCCATCCAGAATTCATTTGTAGGCATGGAAGGGTAAAAATAGTAGTCCCCAATTGCCTCTGTCCCATATCACCCCAGTTTGATCATAGAGCAGAGGTTTCACATAATAAGGGATAAGCCAAGACGACCAGTGGCTACCACCTGTCCAGTGCCCCACTTGCAAAGCAGGGGGCCACTCTGGGAGAAGCAAGCCACTGTCCCTGCACTCAGTTCTGGTCTAGAGGCATAGGGGTTCTGCCATAAGGAGTGAGAGCCTTGCAGTTCCCTCTCAAAACACTAACTTTATTTGGAACAATGTTACAACCGAACTCCTGAAGGTTGCAAGTTGGTGAGGCCATGAGACCAAAGAACACACCTGGCATTTATTCAGGCATAAAATATTGGGACTTACAGACAGTAGAGAATCTTTGACTGTGACCAGCCAAAGAATGAATAAAGATAGCACTCCACAAACAGATGAGAAAATGAGGGGTAATATATGAGAGGATTTAGAACAAGGACACTCCATAGGGTATGAGAAGAGAGTTCCTGCTAAGGTCACAAGAAGCATACACATGGGGTGTGGTAATGTTTTCACTATGCTCATAGGAAGGACGTTTACTGCTTTGGGAAAATCATAGTTTACGATAACAACTATTCCTCTGGGGGATGGTTGTTAACCTTTAAATTATGCCTAGGTCACACAGGCAGCTATGTGCTGAAGACTTAGGGGGACCCTGGGTCCCCACAATATCACCCTCACATAGTAGCCTACATTGACCATAGGACAAGCATTCCATCCATATTCCACAGCAAAAGCATAAAAGACAACAGAATAATAGAAGTTCTCCACCAAAAACTATTAGACCTATAAAAACATGTACACAACATTGAACATTAATGAGTGTACAGGTCCCACCCTGTGATGCAGTTAGAATATCTAAAGCCATCCTATTTTGTAAAACTACCTTTTGTAGTTGGTTAGTGTGGCAGTTTGAGATTATTTATGAATTCCAAAAAGAGAGATTATGTTTGTAAGCTGGTCTGATCCTCTGGGCGTGATCTCCTTTAATTGTGTTAGATTCGGCTGAGATGTCTTTGATTAAATTATGTTAAGATTAGGGCTTTGATTCAACCATATTAGTAGGGTGTAACTCAGGTTAATCCCCACCCCCTTGGTGGGATATATAAGTGGACACTCACTCAAGAAGATATATGGAAGAAGGCACAGGAAGAAAGAGAGCTCCATAGACATGGCAGAGAAGATAAATTTGATCCTGCAGCCCCGGGAAGAGAGATGAGCCATTTGCCTGATGGTTTGCAGCTGAAGGGAACAGAGCAGCTGAGCTGAGGAAGCCCGGAAAGAAACAAATATGCCAGCCTACAGCTGAGATCAGAAGAAGCTGGGCCCACAGAGCCTTAAGAGGAAGAAGGAAGGAGAGACCAAGCCCACCATCTTGTGTCAACACAAGGCAACAGACTTTGGGTGAGAAAATACCTCTTATGGTACCTTGAGTTGGATGCCTTAGAGCCTTGTAACTGTAAGCTTTTATCCCAAATAAATACCCTTTATAAAAACCAACAGATTTCTGGTACTTTGCATCAGCACCTCTTTGGCTGACTAATACAGGTAATTTCTTCATTTAGTAAGGAAATTGCTACTTTGGAGTCATTAAGGGCTTGAGCAGTGTGATTGGCTAAAGCCTGTACGTGTTTTTCAGTGACAATTGGAGTCCCACCTGGCACAAAAACAGTCAATGGGTAGAACCACCAAGGGGCGCACTTTACTTTATATCTAGCCTTGATAGTAAAATTACAAAATTCGGGGTAACCACTGACAAGATTCCTTCTTGTCATTCCATGCAGACAGAGGATGTAATCCATGGTGACAGACTCATCTGTTAACCATCCTAAACCATTATATACAGCATATCCTAATAAAGGTCTGGGCTTATTCACCTGTTCCCTTACAAGGGAAAAAAATATAATTATGAGTCTCTTTGAAAGCTGAATCTCTGTCTTAAATGAGGTCTTGTTCTAAACTTGTCAATGGGTAATAAAGTAGTCTGGGACTTTCAAAGTTGACCTCCTGACCAGGGTCTTTGGCGAGCTTTATTCTGACTAGCCGCCTTCCCTGTTTCCTATACTAACCTGCCTCAACTACCCCCTCAGAGAGTTCACACCCTTATTCTTAAAGGGGAACTGAAGGTTGATGGTCATTCTTCTGTAGCTGCTTTCTGCTGTTTATGGGCAGTAGAACCTGCCTGACCAGGTGTGAAACTCTCTGGCTATTCTATTGAGGTTGAGGGGAGATGGGTCTGGCACCTTGATTGGAATTGTATGAAATCCCCACATGACTCATACCTTGTTCTGGAAGGCATTGATTCTGGAAGAAATAAATTAAAGTTAGAATTTTGAAGATAGTTAACTCTAGGGAGAGACTGTGGTAGAACTGCTGGGTTACTGCCACCCCCAGCTCCCACAGTGGTGGTTATGCCTAGGACAGCTAGGAGAGGTATAAGGAGAGGCACTGCCCTATACATAAACTCACAAAGACAATATAGGCAACAACAAGATAAGCGTATGTCAAGCAAAATAGAGAAAATACTTAAGAAAACCATTCTTTTATCTTATAGGCACATTCATTAATTACTTAGAAAATGAACTAAGTTTACAAAGATTCTTAACATGTTCAATATCTTTCTGCAAATGATCTAGAATAGAAGAGATATTATTATATTCAACAGGTATATAGGTACAACACTTAATACTAATCAATGCACTAATCAATGCACAAGTTCCTCTTTGAGCTTCAGTTTAATAGATCTAATTCCAGGTTTGCAATACCATACATGTTGTCTCTCCATGAAAGCAGACCATAATGCCAATGGTGTCTATTTAGGTTCTACTCACATTACTCTGGTAATTATTGCTCCACTTGGTATATCCTTCACACAGCCAGCATGCTGCAGCACCATTGGCCCTTGGAGGGAAGCTCCAGTGTTTCATTGGCCTCGTGCATAGTGCCCTTCAGCATTATGAACCAGTCTGGAGGCAATGTCTATTATAAATCTGGCCATATCAAACCATCATCAGCTGCTGCAGGAGTACAAAACTGCAATGTACTTTCCATCCACTTCAGGAGCCATGTCCAGAGATGTGGTAGATACTTTTATTATTTTAGGGGTCTTAGTGACTGACCTAGCCAATAACTCAAATGGAGATTCACCATGCAGGACACTGGGGCCTTGTTTGAATGCACAAGAGAGTTTGACAGGACTGAAGTCTATCTTTTAATTTTGATAACACTTTCCAAATACTTCCAATGCATTTTATAACATATTAAATGAACGTAACTATTTTTGGTACTTTACTTTTTACTTCTACACCTTTACCATGATTACGTTAAATAACAGGTATTTTACTTTAGCAGTATAGGAAAAACTTTCTCCATTAATTTATGGAAACCTAAGATTCCCAATGGAATCAAGATTATCTTCCCCCTACCACCACTTTAATATGCAGATTGAGGTGGCCTTGGACATGTTTCTCTGCTATGAAGTTACTTTTTGTTATCAACATCAATTCAGTTTCTATTTAATAATGGCTTCCTGGAATTAGCCATTTAAATACTTCCATTTAGAGAATGCTTTTACAAACTTCTTATAATTAACCATAAGTTACTTTTTGTTATTAATATTAACTCCTAGATTTCTACTTAATAATGATTTCCCAGAAGCAGTCACTTACATTATAACATTTCAGTTTAGAAAATGCTTTTACAAACTTCCCATAACTATCCATAACCACATAGACTATAGTAACTTCATCTCAAGACAAATTTCACCTTTACAAAACACATCCCCTTACTTAATGCTACAATAGGTCTACAATACCTTCTACAACTTTCTATATTCATTCAAGCCTTGTCTTACATATTTCCACCCTGATTTTATGAAATCCAACCATCTTATCTTAGGACAAAACACATTACCTTAAACAAACATCAAACTTTGGTCAGCACTGATTATAAATTCAGTTCCACAAAACTTTTACTTCTTTTTATATCCATTTAAGTTTCACATCCCTCATCCTGTTCTGTGAAGAAAAAAAAAAAAAACCTATTCATTTCAATTTAGAAGCAAAAGACATTTTAAAATGAGGTTTGTAATAATTTCATTAGCCAAAAACTTAGAATTTTCATCATCTTAAAGATTTAACATACAGTATCAATGCTAATTTATTTTATTAGTATCCTATAAACCTAGGGAGATTACAGCCAAGCTAAAAAAATTGAAACCATTATAGTTTATGCAAGAAATGTTCTTTTTTTCTTCCTTCTGCCACAGGAGGCTAAAACATCTTTTCTTTTATAAAATTCTAAAATTGTGAATAACCTTAAAACCACACTGACTGTCAGGTTCTGGAATATATTATAATCATTTAATTTGTTTTATTCATAATTTAGAAAAGACAATTTCATAGTTATCAAGGTCTTTTTCCTTTACTTACTGAAATTTGACAATTGAATTATTACTGTCATCTCAAAAGCTGTTAAAATTTAATTAAGCAAGATAGTTCCAGCCATCTGCCCCAGGGAATCTAAGCCCCCTTTCAATTAGAAACTGAGTGGGCATCACCATCACCAAGTCCTTAAGATTGGGGAATGAACAATGGACTAAATTAGACTTATTATTATTCTATCAATGGAAGAATTTTTAATCACTGATATAAAGGCAGTGACCACCAGAGTTTCTGAGGGGAGGCAGAGGGAAGAATAGGTGTAACATGGGGGCATTTTTGGGACATTGGAATTGTCCTGCATGACATTGCAATGATGGATGCAGGCCATTATACCTTTTGTCATAACCTACAAATTGTGTGAGGCAGAGAGTAACTATATTGTAAACTATAGTCCACAGTTAGTACCAATGCTTCAATGTGTGTTCATCAATTTTTATCAAATGTACCACACTAATGAAAGATGTTGTTAATGTGGAAAAGTGTGGGAGAGGGAGGGGGTGGGGGCATATGGGAGTCCTCTATATTTTTTATGTAACATTTATGTAATCTAAAGCTTCTTTAAAAATAAAAATTTTTTTTAATCAATTGGGGTATTATAGGATAAAAGATACAAAACAAGGTTTATTCTATAATATCCCCTCTATCCCTATTATTTTAATTTCCAGGCCTAGTAGACAGAATTCTAGGCTAAACTCACATCTCCCCTATCTTTCCAAACACAGCCCATCCCCTTAGTTTCCTAAACCAGTTTTAATGAGTCACTGCAATCCAGCCAAGGTTAGGAAAAGACCCTGGGGGCACGATAGGCTATAGAAAGATTATGGGAGAATTCAGGATAAACTTTTTAGTTTTTTTCAGATTTTACATGACTTTTTTTTTTTTTAATTTATTGAAGTATATCATTCATATATGAACATACAGAAACTACAAGCGTTCAGTAAACATCGTGATCTTACAAAACAAACATGCATAACATCATACAGGGCTCCTATACATCACCCCCGAACAAACATCCTGCATTGTTGTGAAATATTTGTTAACAAATCATGAAAGAGCATCATCAAAGTATTACTACTAACTATAGTCCGAATCTTCCTCCCCTATACATTTTTTAAGTATTTATTTATTTACTTTTATCCATTTTTACCCCCCCCCCCCGTTTTTGCTGTTTCTGTGTCCATTCACTGGGTAACTCAGTGTTCATTTCCTGCCCTCTCTTCTCATCCTTCTCCTCCTGTCTTCCTGGGATTCAATCCTCGGAACCTCCATTGTGGAAGAGAGGCATCCTACTACCTCCTGCACCACCTGAGTTCCTGGTTTTTCGGTGCGTCTCATCTTGGCTCTCCCTTGTGTCACTCTCTTGTTATGTTGTCATCTTGCTGCATGGCTTGTGGGGTCTGGTGGCGCACCCGTGCACGGGGCCTGGTGGCTCACCCGCTCACAGGGCCTGGTGGCGCATGCACACATGGAGCCTGGCAGCTCACTCGCGGACGGGGCCTGATGGCTCACCCACTCAGAGCCTGGCGGCTCACCTGCTCACATGGCCTGGTGGCGCACCCGCACATGGAGCCTAGCAGCTCACCCACAGATGGGGCCTGGTGGCTCACCCGCTCACAGGGCCTGGTGGTGCACCCACACATGGAGCCTAGCAGCTCACCCGCGGACGGGGCCTGACGGCTCACCCACTCACAGGGCCTGGTGGTGCACCCACGCACAGGGCCTGGTGGCCCACGCACCTTCTATATTTTTATTTTTTAAATTTTTACCGGGAGGTCCCGGGGGTCGAACCCAGATCCCTCCATATAGGAGATGGACGCCCAACCACCCGAGCCACATCTGTCCCCCTGCTATATCTCTTAAGGTTGACCAAAGATACCCATAGTTACAGTCTTTTCCCATGCAGGATGGTCATATAATAAATCAGGATTAGTTTATCACCAGCATTCTAAAAACCAGACTTAGGGAGAAAAGCTAGGTCTGGGAACACATGCATGGTTTCTAATATAGTGAATGTTTAGCCTATCCTGATTATCACAAAATCAGGACAGCAAGAATATTCACATTTTACATGACTTTTTATCCTGTTTGGCTTCTCCATTTGGTCTTCAGGAGTAATCATTTACCTATATAAGGACCCATTTAATTTTTAGCTATTTGAATAGAGTTCTTTTAAGAATTTTCATTTGTTAATTTAACATTACCATCCAGAGGTATGAAAATATACACTGAACAAACAAACAAATACAAAAAGATTTAAGACACCAACAAAAACATAAAACTCACTAATTTGACTCATACTTTGATATGGCTATGTCCAAGCTCTCAATCATTTCACATCTCTGACTTTTACTGCTTTTATGATTTCCTCTGGAATCAGTGTTGCCTGTAATATGCAAGCCCGTTCTTGGAAACACTTTTATTAGTAAACAGCAACCAGTTAGGAATACTTGAGCAGTATAAATGCAGTTAAGCACTAATTTAGCAGTTTAGATAGATATTTAACACATATATATTCTGGTTTACTCTTCAGGAGTACACTTAGACTTGAAGTTCAGGAGTAGCTATTGATTCAAAACTGCATGTTGGTTTTAACACCTTTATGAAAATTTTAGCCCAAATAAAACTTAAAACATTGTCAAAATAATATCACATTAAACTCTTCCAGATTACAGTTTTGCAATATCATCAACTTGGTGCAGGTGATAGGTTAAGGAATCATTCATCTCTGACTGTGCTAGGACTTATCCCTTTCTAACTTTCTTTCCTTCTAAGCGGTGCACAGAGGCCTTTGCTGCTGCTGCTGCCTCAGTAGCCACCCACAGGTCTTCTAACAGGGGCCATACTATAGCTGCCACTATCTGGCAGTCTCCCTTTTCCTTATTTAAGTGCAGCTGCTCTGTTATCTACTATAGCACAGCCAGCATACCTGTCGGAGTTTTTTGGGTGCCCCCATATTCTCTCAGTGGCCCCTACTCATCCTGGCAGCCACCCCTCCAGTTTGAACTGGAGTTGACATTATAGGCCAACCTGGGATCTCCCCTGCAGATTCTCCTTTCCCTGAGCTCATGCCCACTACTGCTGGTGGTCCTTTGGTCTCCTGGCTCATGGCTCACCAATTGTTACAACCCAACTACTGAAGGGCACGAGTTGGTGAGGCCATGAGACCAAAGAACACACCTGGCATTTAGTCAGGCATAAGCTTTATTGGGACTTACAGACAGGAGAGAATCTTTGATGGTGGCTGGTCAAAGAATGAATGAAGATAGCATTCCACAAACAGATGAGAAAATGAGGGGTGATATATAAGGGGTGCCTATGTCATGCAGGCAGCCATGTGCTGAAGACTGGGGGAGGGGGGTCCTTGGTCCCCACAAATAGAATCTGGGGACGTTCATGTTTGTCTTATTTTCTCAGCTGCTAAAACAAATAACATACAATGTGCTGTCTTAAACAATGGTTATTTATTGACTCACGGTTTTGAGATTGATAGAAGTCCAAAATTGAGGCATCAGTAAGGCAATGCTTTTTCCCCAAAGACTGAGGCATTCTGTGGCTGCCTGCCACTGACGATCCTTGGTCCTTGGCTTTTCTTTCTCATGGCAATGCACACAGTGGCATCTTCTTCCTCTTATGGATTCTTGTTCCATTGACTTCCAGCTTATGTCTGCTCCCTGTGGCTTCTCTCTCTGTCTAACTTTCACTTTACTCAAAAAGTACTCCAATCCATGGGATATAAGCCCTCTCTCACTTGGAGGTGGAGTGGACATCACCATCCCAGTCCCCTCAGGATTGGGGGAAGAACTATGGACTAGAGTGGACTTGATGGTATTCTGTTGTTCACATATGGTGATTCTAGCAATGGAAGAAATTATAACAATGAGGTGGAGCCAGTGGCCACTTGACACTTTTGGGGCAGGGAGGGGACGAGCAGTTGAAATAAAGGGGCTTCTTTGGGATTTGGAGGTTGTCCTGAGTACCTTTGTGGCAACGGATGTAGGCCATTTTAAATCAGCACACACCACTCAGAACTGTGTGGGAGAGAGTGTGGTCTACGGTGTGAACTGTGGTCTATGGTTGGTGGCAAGGCCACAGGATGTGTAAGTCCATTGAGGGTGGTGGGGCACACTTGTGGGAGATGTTTGTGTGGGATGTGGTGGGAGGTGTGGGAGGCGGGCAACATGGGAATCCCAGTGGGTTCCGTGTAATATTTTGGGTATCTAAGCACCTCTTAAAATATATTTATATATATACATAAATAACATTTTTTGTAAGCAAATGCACATATATGCATATATATTTATATATCATTTTGCAAATGTTGGTATGTATTGTGAAAATTTTGATTTTTACCCACAATTAAAAAAAAAAAAAGTACTCCAATAATACGGTTTAAATCCCAAAATGAATCAGTTGGGTCACACCTTAACTGAAGTGACATCTTGAAGAGACCTTATTTAAAATGGGTCCACACCAACCAGAATGCAGACGAAGACCAAGTATTTGTCCAAACTGGAGTACACAATTCAGTCTACCACAATGACTAAGGGAATTGTCAAAAACAATGGAGATCTTAGTGATAAGCAATTAAAAGGGGCCTAAGAGCTACCTCTTCGGCATTAGTAACAACTATAAATTGATCATCAGCTAGAAATTTAACAGAGTGAACCAGCAAGAGAGAGCTAAGAAGAGTCCTCCTGGAACTGGAGCAAGCCTAAAATATTGGCAACATTCTGCCCCTACAAAGGGATCTAACTTTAATTGGATCAGAATGTGGAGCAATTTGTGTTCCAGCGTACTGATGAAAAGAGTAGAGCAGCCAACAAGCAAATATTCAAGCCTAAAAACTGAGTATTGCACCAATAGTGAAAGATGAGCCAGAAGCTTAATGGTTAGATCAGGGAAAGAGACAAGAGAACCTGGATGAAACCACAATGAAATTAAATTGGAAATCAATAAGGAAAAATGGAAAACACACAAATGTGTGGCAACTAAACACAGTCCTAAATAACCAATGGGTCAAAAAAGAAATCACAAGGAAATTAGGAAACATTTTATAATGAGTGGAAACAAATATACAACATATCAAAATATTTGAGATGCAGTAAAAGTACTGCTTTGATGAAAATTTATAGCTTTATATGCCTATATTAAAAAGAAAGAAGATCTCAAACAATATAATCTTCTACCTTTAAGGAACTGAAAAAAGACAAAACTAAACCCAAAGCAAGCAGAAGGACAAAATTAGCAAAGATTAGAGTAGAAATAAATATAATAAAGCATAGAAAATCAATAGAGATAATCAATAAAACTGAAAGCTAGTTCTTTGAAAAGATCAGTAGAACTGATGGAACTTTAGACTGAAAAAGGGAAAAAAAAGACTGTAAATTTAGGAATTAAAGAGGGGATATCACTACCAACATTACATAAATAAAAAGGGTTACAAAACAATACTATTAACAACTGTATGCTAATAAATTAGATGATAGATAAAATAGAAAAATTCCTATCAAGACCCAAACTGTCATAACTGACTGCAGAAGCAGAAAATCTGAATGAAGTTATAAAAAGTAAAAAGAATTAATACCAGCCCTTCCCAAACTCTTCCAAAAATATACAAGAGGATGGAATAGTTCCCTACTTATTCTATAAGGCCAGAATTAACCTGATACTAAAACAAGACCAAAGAATCTTAAGTAAAGAAAACTACAGACCAGTATCTCTTCTGAACATAGACATGAAAATCCTTAATAACACAGTAGCAAATCAAATTTACAAACATATATAAAGGATTATACACCCTGACTGATTGCAATTTATCCCAGGAATGCAAAATTGGTTTAACATACAAAAGTCAACTAATCTTAGTATACTAAATAGGAGTAAATTTTGGTTACCTTGGGTTTGGCAATGGTTTCTCAGATAAGACACAGAAAGCACAAGCTACAAAAGAAAAAATAAATTGTACTTTATCAAAATTAAAGACTTTTGCATGTCAAAAGACATGATCAATAAAGTGAAAAGAAACACATAGAATGGGAGAAAATATTTACGAATCATATCTCAGATAAGGGATTTATATTCAGAATGTATAAATAATTCATACAGCTTAAATAACAAAAAGTTAAATAACCCAATTTAAAGATGGGCAAAGGATCGAAATAGACATTTCTCAAAAAAAAATTATACATACAGACCATAAAGCAAATGAAAAGATGCTTAACACCATTAGTCATTAGGAAATACAAGTCAAAATCACAAGGAGACATCACTTTACACCCAATAAGATGGCTATAATTTTAAAAATGGAAGAGAGTATTGGTGAGGATGTCAAGAAATTGCAACTCTCAGAGATTGCTGATGGAATATAAAATAGTGCAGCTGATTGGGAAAACAGATTGGCAGTTCCTCAAATGGCTGAATGTGGAGTTACCATATGACCCAACAATTCCATTCTGTATTAGTTTCCTAGGACTGCCATAAGAAATTACCACAAAGTTTGTAGCTTAAAACAACAGAAATGTATTCTCTCACAGTTCTATAGATCAGAAGTCTGAAATCAAAGTGTTGGCAGGGCTGCTGTCCCTCTGAAAGCTCTAGGGAAGAATCCTTCCTTACCTCTGCCAGCTTCTGGTGGCTCCAGAGGTTCTGTGGTTTGTGGCAGCAAAACTCCAATCTCTGCCTCCATCTTCACATGGCCTCTTCCATGTCTTTCCCCCTTCTCTTCTCTTATAAAGACACTTGTCAGTGAATTTACGGCCTACCCTAATCCAGGATGATCTTAAGTTAATTATATCTGCAAAGACCCTTTTCTCAAATAAGATCACTGTGACAGTTTGAACCTGGATGGACCCCAGAAAATCTTGTTCTTAAAGCTAACACATTCCTGTAAGTATAAACCTATTGTAGGTGGGACCTTTTGTTTAGGTTATGTGTCAGTTTGATATTATTTATGAATCCCAAAAAAAGAGAAAAATTATGTTTGTAAACTGGTCTGTTCCTCTGGGTGTGATACCCTTTGGTTGTATCAAATTCAAAGGTTTTAAGTTTACTTGATAAAAAATTAGGGCTTTGATTCAACCACATCAGTAGGGCATGACTCAGGGTTGAGTCCCCGCCCCCTTGGTGGACTGATATAAACGGACACTCACTCAAGAAGACACACAGAGAAGAGAGAGGGAACTTTGTCAGTTTTGATTCTGGAGCCCCGGGGAGAAATAAGACATTCACCTGATAGTTGGCAGCTGAAGAGAATAGAGCCCCTGAGCAGCTGATAAGGCATGGAAAGAAACGAGCCCTATGCCAGATTGATATAGGAAGCCCTGAGAGATGAGCCTATACCAGCTTACAGCTGAGATTGGAAAAAGCTGGGCCCATGGAGCCTTAATAGGAAGAAGGAAGGAGAGACCAGGCAGAGATTGCCTGCCATCTTGCTTCAACATATGGCAGCTGACTTTGGTGAGAAAGCAGCCTTGAGTTGGACTCTTTGGGGCCTTGTAACTATAAGCTTTTGCCACAAATAAATGCCCTTTATAAAAGCCAACAGATTTCTGGTACTTTGCATCAGCACCCCTTTGACTGTCTAATACAGGTTACTTCAGTTAAGGACATTTTGATTAGGTAACTTTAGCAAGGCATGGCCCAGGGTGGGTTTTAATCCTCTTACTAGAGTTCTTTATAAGAGGATGAAATTCAGAAGAGAGAAAGAGAAAGCCACAGATGACAGAAGTTGAAAGCAATGAAACCTGGAAGAAAAGGGAGAGATCAGCAGATACCATCATGTGCCTTGCCATGTTACAGAAGAGTCCAAGATTACCAGGGTCTTGTCTTCAGGGAGAAAGCATCATCTAATGATGCCTTGATTTGGACATTTTAACGACGGCAGAACTATAAGCTTGTAAGCTAATAAATCCCCATTGTAAAAGCCAACCCATTTCCGGTATATTGCTTTCATTAGCTTTAGCAGACTAAAACAATTACATTCACAGGTTTCAGATGGGCATAACTTTGGTGAACCAACATTCAAACCACTACACACTCCTGCGTATATGCCTAAGAAAAATGGCAATATACATCCACACAAAAACATGTACATGAATGTTCATAGCAATATTATTCATAATAGACAAAATGTGGTAACAACCCAAATGTCCATCAACTCAGGAATGGATAAACAAAATGTGGTATATCCATACAATTGAATGCTATTCAATCATATAATGTGCCTATTGAGTCATATAATATATGGTCTTATTGACTAACTTCTTTTACTTAGCATAATATTTTAAAAGTTCATCCATGTTGTAGCATGTATCATTACTACATTCTTTTATATGATTGAATATATTAGGGGCTGTTTTAGTTTCCTGAAATGGGTCAGGTTAAACAATGGGAATTTATTCACTCATGATTTGAGTCTGGGAAAAAGTCCAAACAAAGCATCATTAAGGTGATGGTTTTTTCCTAAAGACTGTGGTGTTCTGGAGCTGACTGCGGGAGATTCTTAGTCCTTTGTCTGTCACATGGTGTATTAGTCAGCCAAAGGGGTGCTAATGTAAAATACCAAAAATGGGTTGGTCTTTATAAAGGGTATTTATTTGGGGCAGAAGTCCACAGATAAAGCATTAAGGCCATAAAGCATTAAGTTTCTTCTCTCACCATAGTCCATTGCCACGTGTTAGAGCAAGGCAGCTGCCGGCGTTTGCCAGGGTTCAGACTTCTGGGGTTCCTCTCTTCCCGGGGCTGCGTTTCTCTCCGGGCTTAGCTCCTGTTTCCTCCACAAGGTCAGCTGTAGACGATCAGGCGAACGGCTTGCTTCTCTTCTCCTGGGGCCTTCTTTCCAACATCAAAACTGCTTCTCAGAAGACTGCTTCAACTGTCCTTTGCCTTGCCTTTTATATTCAATTCCCCACCCACCAAGGGGTGGGGCTCAACGCCCTAATCCTAACCTAATCATGCCCAGATTAACAGATCAGTTTACAAGCATGATTCAATTATATTTTTGGAATTCATAATTACATCAAACTGCCACACATGGCAAGGCACAAAGCAGCATCTCCTGATCTTTCCCTTCTAATCCAGGTTCTGTTGATGTTCAGCTTCTTGCTTCCTGTGCCTTTCTCTCCCTCTGTCTAACTTTCATTCCACTTATAAAGGATTCAATTAATAGAATTAAGACCAATCTTGATTGAGGTAGACCATACCTTAATTGAAGTAATCTCAACAACAGGTCCTACTTACAATGGTTCACACCCACAGGAATGGATTAGGTTTAAGAACATGTTTTTCTGGGGTACATACAACTTCAAATCACCACAGTGGTTGTCATGGACTGGTAGTGGGTGGATGGAGGGAAATATATAGTGTCTGCTAATGTGTATGGGGGTTCTTTTTAAAACATGAGAATGTTCCAAACTTAGATTCTGGTGATGGCTGCACAACTCTGTGAATATACCAAAAAATATTGAAATGTACATTATAAATGGCTGACTCATATGGTATGTTAATTATATCTCAATAAAATGAGTTAATGAATGGGAGAAGGGACTAAAGCACTCACCATAAAAATATGTAGAATTCTTTCATTTATCAGGCCTGTACACCTGGTGCTTAACCTGGGAAATTCTGTTTAAAAAAGATCCCTAGGCCTAGTAAACCTGGCTGATGTATCTATACATCCAGGTTTCACACAGTATATCTCTCCAACCTGTAAAAAGTGCTAAAACTAAAGAGCAAAGTGGGGTTGTCTTAGGAAGCCCAGGTGTCCTGGATGTACTGTTCTACAACCCATCCAAAAGAAAGACATTTCCTTATGGTACCTTTCATGAATAAGGAACAAGAGGTTTTAGAACAAAAATGATCTTTGAGTCAAAGAATATAAGGTAAGTTACTGAAAAAGTAGTGTTCGGTCCTTGCTGGGGTGATATTATCAAGAGGGCAGCATAAGACATCCTTAGGAACATTTCCCTTTAGAGGCAGCTAAATAAAAGGACAGATTCATCCCTCTTAGAGCACAGTAGGATGATAGACACTGGAGAATGTCTCTATAAACTCTGAGTTGAGGGGGGAAATCCTACCTAAAAAAGGTAGAAGAGCAGCAAGGTGAACTTGCCAGTTAAAACCCCCACCCTATGTTGAGATGCATATAGTTCAGAAAATACACAGTGGCAGCTCTCCAGACTGTGCACCTCTGCCATGGTCACTGACCACAAAGCCACTCACAGCAGCAGCTAGAGGCTCTTACACACTTTCAGGCACAGGGACTCAAGGCCACAAAGATCCACAATGGGGCACTGACGAATATGGTCAGTGCACACACATTCCAAGTAGCCCACCAGGAAATCATAGCAACCCATGGCAGAACTTTTGGCAAGCTGTGCACATTTCCAGCCCAGATCCTAATAGGTGGTGCACCTAAATGAAAAAAATTGGCTAGCTTTGAACATTGATCCCACCTGGCCTCATGGTTTTGGATCCATCCCCTAATGTGGAAGGCACCAGAGGCAGAAAAGCAACACAGAAAATGGAAACTGAGCCATGGTACAGCAGTGCAGACTAAGGTCTGAATGCTGCAGTGAAAGGGAGGCCCAGAGGATAGGAAAGATGTTGAACAAATCATAGACACTGGGAAGGATAATTCGAATAAAATTGTAAATAACAGCTTAGGACTCCATAGGAGGAAAAGATGAAAGGAAATCCTCTTGCAGAGAGGAAACAGTCTCACTTACTATGGTAATATTGAAAATTGCTGTGCCTGTCCAGGGTAAGATGCAGGTACAGTAAAAACCAAACTGTTAAATGTAGGCTGCTCTAAAGGTTCAATATAAACTGGACCAAGTGTTAAAGAAAGCCTTAACACACAGCCAATCTAAACTAAAACCTTAAACAGGAAGGAGAAACTGACTCCCAAAGTTAGTATATCAAAATAATCAATGCCCAGACATCAAAAAAGATAAGAAGCCATACAAACAGGCAGAAATGTTCCATTCAAGGGCATAAATTAAAACAATAGAGGGACCACAGACAATGGAACAACTAATCAAAGACATTCAGTCAAATTTCATAAATCAGTTCACTGAGCTAAAGGAAAGCATGGATATAAAATTGAATGGTATCAAGAAGACAAAGCATAAATTAAAGAACAATTAGAAAGTTTAAAAAAAGAACATAACTGAATTTATGGGGATGAAAAACACAATACTGAACTAAAAAAATACTGGCATTCAACAGCAGATTTGTCTAAGCAGAAGAATCAGCTAACTAGAAGGCAAGGCAATCAAAACCATACAATATAAAGAGCAGATAGAGAAAAAGAATGAAAAAAGTTATCAGAGCCTAAGGCAGGGGTTTTTAACCTTTTTTGTTCCACACACCCCTTTGCCAGACAGGTGAAAACCATGGACCCATTACTAAGTCCACAGGATACTGTGTATGATTTAATAAATATATCACACCTGCACCAACACATCCCCACAAGAATAATGTTTGGTTTTTTTTTTTTTTGAGTTTCAATTCAAGCTCATGGACCCCTAGTTAAGAACCCATGGCCTAAGGGGTCTGTGGAACAACATGAATTGTACCAACATATGGATTATTGGAGCCCAATATGAGAGAAAAAGAAAAAATGGGCTGAAAAAATATTTGAGGAAACAATGCCCCAAAATTTCCAAAACTGACAAAATACATGAATATACACATCCAAGAAGTGCAACAAACTCCAAACAGGATAAACCCAAGGAGACCCATGCCAAAGCATATTTTTTCCATATATATATATATGTATGTATATATATAAAACAATTATTGAACTATATCTTTCATACATGAACATACATAAACTATAAGTGTTCAGTAAACATCATGAACTTACAAAACAAACATGCATAACATCATACAGGGCTCCCACACATCAACCCCCACACACACAAACACCCTGCATTGTTGTGAAGCATTTGTTAACAAATTATGAAAGAGCATCATTAAAGTATTACTACCAACTATAGTCCATATCTTCCTCCCCTATACAGTTTTTAAAGGATTTATTTATTTATTTATTTACTTTTACCCATTTTTATCTGCCCCCCATTTTTGCTGTTTTTGTGTCCATTTGCTGGGCAACTCTGTGTCCTCGTGTCCATTTGCTGGGCGACTCTGTGTCCATTTCCTGCCATCTTTTCTCATCCTTCTCTTCCTATCTTCACTGGGATTCGATCCTTGGAACCTCCGATGTGGGAGAGAGGCATCCTACCACCTGTGCCCCCTTAGTTCCTGGTTTTTCAGTGTGTCTCATCTTGGCTGTCCCTTGTGTCACTCTCCTATTATGTCATCATCTTGCTGCATAGCTCATGGGGCCTGGCAGCTCACCCACACGCAGGACCTGTTGGCCCACGTGCCTTTTATATTTTTCTTTTTTTAAATTTTTACCGGGAGGTCCCGGGGATTGAAGCCAGTTCCCTCCATATAGGAGATGGACACCCAACCACCCGAACCACATCCGTCCCCCTGCTATATCTCTTAAGGTTGGCCAAAGATACCCACAGTTACAGTCTTTTCCCATAAAGGATGGTCATATAATAAATCAGGCTTAGTTTATCACCAGCATTCCAAAAACCAGACTAGGGAGAAAAATTAAGTCTGGGGACACATGCATGGTTTCCAATATAGCGAATATTTAGCCTACCCTGATTATCACAAAATCAGGACCGCGAGAATATTTGCACCAAAGCATATTATAATCAAACTGTCAAATGCCAAAGACAGAGAATTCTGAAAGCAGCAAAAGAAAAAGTGATTAATCATATACAAGGGATCCTCAATAAGACTAAGTGCCTATTTCTCATCAGAAACCATGTAGAAAAGAAGGCAGTGGTATGACATATTTAAGGTACTGAAAGAAAAGAAATTGCTAGCCAAAAAGTCTATATCCAACAAAAAATCTCCTTCAAAAGTGAGGGAAAGTTTAAGACACAGAAAAAGAAAAGCTGAGAGAGTTTGTCCCAAGAGACCTCCCTACAAGAAATGCTAAAGAGCTTCAGGTTGAAAAGAAAAGACAGGAGATAGTAGCTTTGAGCAGTATGAAGAAATGAAGATCTCCAGTAAAGGTAATTACGTGGGTAAATGCAAAACCCAGTAGTATGATATCCTTCATATATAACTCTACTCTTTATTTCCTATAAGATTTGCAAGACAATTGAATAAGAAATTATTATATCTCTATGTTTTGGACATGTAAAATATAGAGAGGTAATATGTGACAAAAACAACATAAAGAGAGGAAATGGAGGGGAATAGGAATAGAGTCTGTATTGAAGTTAAGTTGGTATCATTTCAAACTAGAAGGTTAAAACGTAGGTTCTTTATTACAAGTGCCAGGGCGACCACAAAGAAAGTATTTAAAATGTATACAGAAAGGGAAATGAGAATGGAATGAATCAATTACACCACACAAAATCAACTATACACAAAAGACTGCAGTAAAGGAAAAGGGGAATGAAAATATTAGACATATAAGAAAGAAAGGACAAAAGGGCTGAAGTCCTGCAGTATGAGTAATTATTCTGAATTTAAATGTATTAAGCTCTCCAATAAAAAGACACAGATTGACATAATTGGTATAAAAGCATGATTCAACTATATTTTGTTTACAAGACACTCACCCTATACCCAAAGTCACAAAAGGTTGAAAGTGAAAGAATGGAAAAATATTATATGCAAATATTAAGCAAAAGGGAGCTGGAGTGACTATATTAATGTTGGATCAAATAGACTTTAAATGGTAAACTGGTACAAGAGACAAGAAGGACACCATATATTAAAAAGGGGGTCAATTCACCCAGGAGATATAACAATGATAAATATTTATGCACCTGATCAAAATGCCCTAAAATACATGGAGGCAAAAAAATGACAAAGCTGAAGGGAAAAAATAGATAACCCTACAATGATGGTGGAGACTTCAATACAACAATTTCATAAATGTATAGAACATTTATAAAAATGAAACACAGAGGGGGCGGATGTGGCTCAAATGGTTGGGCGTCCGTCTGCCATATGGAGGGACCTGGGTTCGATCTCCGGGACCTCCCGGTAAAAAAAAAAAAATGAAACAGAGAGCTTGGACAATACTATAAATGAACGAGAACAGATACATATAGAACACTGCAACCAAAAACACAGAACACACATTCTTTTTGACTGCACATGGATCATTCTCCAGGATAGAACATATTGTAGGTCACAAAATAAGTGTCAGTAAAGTTAAAAATACTGAAATTATACAAGCATCTTTTCCAAACACAATGGAATGAAGCTAGAAATAAATAACAGAGGGAGAGCTGGAAATCTATAATTATACGGAAGTTAAACAACACACTCTTAAAGAATCAGTGGGTCAAAGAAGAAATCACAAGGGAAATCAGGAAATACCTTGAAACTAATGAAAACAAAAATATAACATATCAAAACTTATGGGGTGCAGCAAAACCAGTGTCCAGAGGGAAATTTGTAGTTCTGCATGCTTATATTACAAAAGGAGAAAGATCTCAAATCAGAGACATGATCTCACAGCTAGAGGAATTAGATAAAAAACAAACTAAACACTAAGTAAGAAGGAAGGAAAAAAGACAAGAGCAGAGATAAATGAAATAGAGAATAAAAAAATAATAGAAGGGAGCAGATGTGGCCCAAGTGGTTGGCTGACTGCCTCCCACATAGTAGGTCCTGGGTTCAGTTCCCATGGCTTTCTGAAATCAAAAAAGCAAACAACAAACAAACAAACGAAAAAACCAACTCAAGGGAGCTGATGTGTCTCAGTAGTTGAGTGCCGGCTTCCCACATACAAAGTTCCAGTTTCAATCCCTAGCCCTGGTAACTCAAAAAAAAAAAAAGGAAAGGAAAGGGAAAAAGGGGAAAGGAAAGGAAAGGAAAGGAAAAGGAAAGGGAAAAGGAAAAGGAAAAGGAAAGGAAAGGAA